>KQ996487.1:79098-128186 GCA_001598015.1 Dorcoceras hygrometricum
TATCACCCAGGAAAAGCAAATGTGGTAGCTGATGCTCTAAGAAGAAAATCTGTTGGATTAGCTCAGCTGGTTGTTCAGAAACCGTTGGCAGCTGATATTGAAAAGTTTGGACTTGAAATAGTGTCCAGCAGCAGTAATATGATTTTAGCAAACCTCTCAGTAAGATCAAATTTGATAGACCAAATTCGAGAAGGTCAGCTGCAAGATGAACAATTACAGAAATGGGTTAAATAAGATAAAGAAAGAGGCAGCAACCTCTATTTTTCAGAAGATGGAATTGTTAGGTTTATGGGCATAATCTGGGTACCTCAATTAGATGATTTAAGAGCTGAACTTTTGAAAGAAGCTCATACAGCTCCATATTCAGTACATCCAGGAAGTACGAAAATGTATAAGGACCTCCAGCAGTTGTACTAGTGGCCAGGAATGAAGAGGGATATTGCTAGATTTGTAGCTGAATATTTGACGTGTCAGCTGGTGAAGGCTGAACATCAGCGACCGGCTGGATTATTAAAACCACTGCCTATTCCAGAATGGAAGTGGGAATGTATAACGATGGATTTTGTAACTGGATTACCAAGGACTGCTCAAGGATATAACTCCATCTGGGTTATAATTGATATACTCACTAAGTCTGCTCATTTCTTACCAGTTAAAACAACATATGAGGTGAGCAGATACGCAGATTTATATTTTAAGTAAATAGTGAGGCTACATGGTGTTCCAGTTTCTATTGTATCAGATAGAGATCCTAAGTTTACATCAGCATTTTGGAAAAGTCTACATAAGCTATGGGTACAAAGCTGACATTCAGTACTGCGTTTCACCCCAGACTGATGGACAATCAGAAAGGGTGATTCAGATTTTAGAGGACTTGCTTAGAGCTTGTATTGTGGATTTTTCAGAAAGCTGGGATTCGAAATTGTCACTGGTAGAGTTTGCCTACAATAACAGTTTCCAAGCTTCGATTCAAATGGCTTCCATATGAAGCACTCTACGGCCGAAAGTGTAGAACACCACTTCATTGGGATGAAGTTGGTGAAAGAGCTGGTTTAGGACCAGATGTTGTGGAGCAAATAGCAGCAGCTGTTAGAAAAATAAGAGAAAGAATGAAAGCTGCTCAAAGTCGACAGAAAAGTTATGCAGATAATCGAAGAAAGGAACTGAATTTTGAGATAGGTGATCACGTATTTTTTAGAATAGCTCCAATGAAAGGAGTTATGCATTTTGGAAAGAAAGGAAAATTGAGTCCAAGGTATATTTGACCATATGAAATTTTGGAGAAAATAGGAACATTAGCCTATCGATTAGCACTGCCACCACAGCTGTCAACAGTACATAATGTCTTTCATGTATCAGCTTTGAGGAAATATGTTCCCAATCCTTCGCATGTGATAAGTCATGAACCAATCCAATTAGCACCAGACTTGAGCTATGAGAGCGACCAGAAAGAATTCTCCTCCGAGAAATTAGAAGGATAAGAAACCGTAGCATTCCTATGGTTAAGGTACAATGCACTAACCAGTTGGAGCGAGAAGCAACGTGGGAAACAGAAGCTGATATGCTAAGTCTTTACCCTTATCTATTTGGTACGTAAATCCATAGGACCACATTATGTATTTTGTTCATTCTATAGATTTACATGTTGAAATGTTATGCATCGTCTGATTTCAATGATTTCAGGAAAATAGATGTGACGCAGCTGGTTTCAGTGGATGACTCCAACGGTGATGCACGAACAGTTATTTTTAAAGGGATTGAAAATATCTTTAAGGAGGACAATGATTTCTTTTGAAAAAGTTTAGGTGTTTTACAAATTAAAATGAGAGGAAGGGAATTTTACTAAATTTTATAAGTGTGTCATGCGTAATTTCACAAGTAGCATGCCACTAATCCCTTTCATATAAAAACCTGTTTTGAAAGCAAGATCTTTATCATTTGTAAAGAAAATCTTTAGTATTATTCAAAGTATTTTCAAGAGAAGTTCGTGCGTTGCTTAAAGGAGAAGATTTCTGCAGGAATCGGTTGCTGTTATAAAGCTTCGTTTAAGGCAAGTAAAAGCTGATTCTTGACTCACCATTTAAAGTATATATTGATTTTTTCTGAGTCTTCTTGTCTATATGTTACAATATGTTTCAAGTTTATGTTTAAAATGATTTATACATGAAAAGGAAAGAAAGAAGGGTTCGAAATGATGTTTTGATGCTTCCAAATGTTTTTCAGAAAGTTTATGATGTTTTAAAAGTACTGAGGATTTGAGTTTAATCCAAGAATGTTTATGAATGTTTTTCCTTTCAGTAGTTGTAATATCAGAATTTGATAGCTATGTAATCGGTAGATGCTAGTTGAATCAGTATAAAGTCTGGTTTGATAGAAAACGGATGATAGCATAGTTGTTGTTTTGATGTTACAAATATCAAGTCAAATTTCAGCAGTTGAGTTGTTTTCGTAAAGTCAGTAGTTGTACTGTTCATTGCGACTGGTTATTCCTTGCGTCTGAATATTTAGCAAAAATCTTTGCGTCTGGTTTTACGTATGTTAGCGCTTTTCTTGCGGCTGGTTGATGCGATAACGACATCATTTCATTTATTCTTAGTCATGTCTGATACAGATATTCTTACGTCAGTTCATTTTTATTATCAGACTTTCTTACGTCAACTTCTTAAAGCAACGACATCGTTTTACACTTATTCTCAAGTCGGATTGTTAGCGATTATTGTTACGACTGGTTCAAACTAACAACGTCGTTTCCTTAAGTTGTAGCTGTCAACAGATAGTTACTATTCATTTCAGCTGGTTCCTATCTTGCGACTGGTTACTATTTATTTCAGCTGGTTCCTGTCTTGCGACTGGTTCCTATTCATTGCGACTGGTTTCTCTTGCGACTGGTTCCTATTCATTGCGACTAGTTTCATCTCAATGATATGTTTCCAAAAGCTGAATTCGATACTCAGTAAAATTTTAAAATGTGGAAGCAAGAGTTTCAAATGATGGAACCCGATGATTTTAAGAAGGAAAGTTTAAAGAAAAGAATGTTAAAGGAACAAAAGTTTATTTTAAGATTTATGACAAAGATAACAGACGGTCATAATGGGTGAGGTGAGCAGCTATCAGTTGCCCTCCCATAAAGAGAAGGGTGAGCAGTTGTCTATATGTCGGTTGCCATAACGCAAAGAAGCCAAAGGCTAAAGCTGATATTGGTAGTCACTTGATCAGGTGCAACACGGACCTAAGGAGAGCTTCTGAGACATAAATTTAATGAAAATGATATAGATGTTGAGATTTGGGCTATTATCCCCTGTCTCCAAGTTTATGAAAGAAAGAATGAATGTTTATGAAATGTTTACGAAAGAAAATGATAGTGGTCATTGATGTTCCTTTAACTTATGTATTGATCAGATGTCCACCTGTGTATTTGAACTTGTTATTATTCAGGTTTACTTGTTGAGCCCCTAGGCTCACTAGCTTTAAAATGGTGCAGGTGCGACATCTGGAGAGCGGACAGAGGGTGAAACTTGAATCAGCTGCTGGGTGGTGTGTGTTTGTCAAAGGCCAGCGTTTTCCGTGTCATAGCTGATGTTGTTTTGTTTTAGAATGTACTGTATTAGATCAGTTGCAACAGTTGTACATTTATATAGAATATCAGCTGTTGGAAATCGCAATTGCAATTTATAATAAAGTCTGTTTTTCTGCAAATGTTTCCAGTAGTTGGCGCGCAATTGAGTGTTTGTTAGATTTGTCTTTGTGGTTCCGTTTCTTTTTAAAGTTATAAGAAATACAGCTTATAACAAATTGTCTTCCAGCCCTTCTTTTTATTCGAAAATTTTTATTTACCCCCATCTCGGGATTCCCGTGGGTTCGGGCGTCACAAAGCACAAGGGTAGAAATTAACATTTACCCAAGGAGCTACCTGAACGGCAGAACTAATCCGGCGCTTATGCTAACAGACTACAGAAGGGAGATTTCTTCGCGAACCTCTCCAAGCATGACGCAAGCTTCCAAAAACGGTACCAAACGAAGCGTCTTAGCAAGAGGAGTCCAGCGCTACCACTCTTGCTTTAGTCGGAGCTGTCTACCGTAGGTAATCGGAGAAGATAAGGTTCGATGAACAGTAGCTAGGGTATCACGACAGAGTTTGCTCACGGGAAATATTTCTAAGTGTCGGGAAAGAATACTGGACGAATGGTCAAAGTCCTATTTTAAATATAAATCAAATCTGGTCACATCTGGTGAACAGCAGCCACCGACCACCTCGGGGTTCACATCTGAAACCAGCTCAAATCTGAGTACCACTCCAGATCTGGACACTAAGTCAAAACAGACGTGGGACTTAACCAAACGACGTCGCACAGGAAACACGCTCCCAACTAATACACGTCATCCCGCTAACTCAAGTCTGAAACACTAAACGGCGTCGCACCCATATACTGGACGAATGGTCAAAGTCCTATTTTAAATATAAATCAAATCTGGTCACATCTGGTGAACAGCAGCCACCGACCACCTCGGGGTTCACATCTGAAACCAGCTCAAATCTGAGTACCACTCCAGATCTGGACACTAAGTCAAAACAGACGTGGGACTTAACCAAACGACGTCGCACAGGAAACACGCTCCCAACTAATACACGTCATCCCGCTAACTCAAGTCTGAAACACTAAACGGCGTCGCACCCATAGCACTAATATCTGACGCACTCTAGCTAATCAAATAAGAAATCCCTGAACCGTACCGGTCTACTCCGCAACACGAACCGGGACTAAGAACCGGGTCTGTCACTCAGCGCTAACAACTAACGCAGCTCAAATCTGGCTATACTCAAAACGACGTTGCATCGCTTCCCACGTAGAAACTCTAACACGTGTAACTGAAATAGCGCGCGACTACCAGATTCCATCGCCACATCCGAAGACGATCAACCAGCGCGGACCAACACTCAAATCTGAACGTTTTCCCGAGGAAATTCTCCATCTCTCAAGATATGTTCCAAGGACCTAAACGGACCCTATAGCTAAACCAAGCATACCAGCTCAAAGCTGGATCATCCCAGATCTATTCAAGCAAAAGCTGGTCTATATTAAACCCGATTAATTAACTCAATAAACTTTCGGGTCTCACATCTCTACCCCACTAAAATAGGATTTCGTCCTCGAAATAAAACGACAACTCTAGATCAAGAGTTCAAGATAACTAGAACAAACAACACAAACAAACTAACTACTGGAAACAAACGCAACATCCATTCAAACGGATGTGGCCAATCGCGTTGCATTTTCTCTTCCAGCTCCCACGTAGCTTCTTCTCTACCATGTTTGCTCCATGACCATCACCAAAGGAATGGCCTTGTTCCTCAGCTGTTTCTCTTTTCTATCCAAGATCTGCATGGGATACTCCACATAACTCAAAGTCCGATCTAGCTCCACCTCGTCAGTTCTCAACACATGCGAAGTGTCTGGATCATACTTCCTCAACATAGATACATGAAAAACATCATGTAAGGAAGACAGATCTGGCGGCAACAACAGCCGATAAGCCAAAAGACCAATTCTCTCAACAATCTCATACGGTCCAACATAACGAGGATCCAACTTTCCCTTGAGACCAAATCTCATAACAATGCGAAAAGGAGAAACTTTCAGGACAGATCACCAACCTGAAAGTCTAAAGGTCTACGCCTCTTGTTCGCATAACTGGCTTGGTGATCTTGTGCAGCTTTCATTCGCTGGCGAATCAGATCTACTTGAACTCTCATCTGCTGCACAAATTCTAGAGAAGATAGCTGCTTCTACCCCATTTCTTCCCAACACACAGGCGATCTACACTTCTTGCCATACAAAGCTTCAAATGGTGCCATACCAATCGTGACCTGATAGTAGTTGTTATAAGAAAACTCAACCAAAGACAACGAATCTTGCCAGCTACCACTAAAATCCATTACAATAACTCTCAACATGTGACGTCCCAATCCTCATGGGGTCACGAAAGAATAATAAAAACGAAAATAAGGGCTGAATGGGAATTGTTATAAGCTATATGGCGAATCAGATCTACTTGAACTCTCATCTGCTGCACAAATTCTAGAGAAGATAGCTGCTTCTACCCCATTTCTTCCCAACACACAGGCGATCTACACTTCTTGCCATACAAAGCTTCAAATGGTGCCATACCAATCGTGACCTGATAGTAGTTGTTATAAGAAAACTCAACCAAAGACAACGAATCTTGCCAGCTACCACTAAAATCCATTACAATAACTCTCAACATGTGACGTCCCAATCCTCATGGGGTCACGAAAGAATAATAAAAAGAAAATAAGGGCTGAATGGGAATTGTTATAAGCTATATTTCTTATAACTAAATCAAAATTCAAACACAAACATAATATGGCGCCAGATACTGGAACGGCTGAAACAATTTCTTTAATAACAGATGTTACAAAAGTGAGAAATGAGATATTACAAATTTTCAATTCTATATGAATTCAATATTGTTGTAATGGATCTAATACAGACTTAACAAAAGATCAAAAACGACAACAGCTGCTACGGAAAAACATCGGCCGTAGATAAACACAATCACCACAGCTGGTTCAGTCGCTGCCTCCCGCCTGCCCCAGCTCTGTCCCACCTGCACCATTTTAAAACTAATGAGCCTAGGGGCGCAGCAAGTAAAATCTGAAGATAACAATTTCACATAATGCAGGCAGACATCTAAACAAATCGTAACTTAACAAAACAGTTTAAAGGAAGTCATTCATCAGTTTTCATAAACTTTCTTTCGTTAAGCTTGGAAATGGGAAGATGACCCAGATCCAATTCTTATTTTTCTTGTGATTTATGGCTTAGAAGCTCTCCTTAGGTCCGTGGTGCACTTGATCAAGTGACTACTGATATCCGCCTTAGCATTTAGCTCGTGGTGAAGGGGCAACTGACATCTGGATAGCTGCTCACCCCTCCATGGTGACCGTCTGTTATCTATGCCATAAATCCTTAAATTGAAACATTCTTCCTTTAAACTCATAGCTGGTTGAAATTAGATTTTGAAATCAACGTTCGGCTTCACTGTGCTTCAAAATTCTGTCTTTAAAATTTCTTTAGACTTTGTCGAGTATCGGGTTCGACCACTGGGACTTATCGTAAAAGTAATCAGTTGTTGCTAAGGGAAACAATATCTTTATAATAAGACAAACGCAAGGATATTTGATAATATTGAAACAGATGTATCAAATGAAACGACGTCGTTAGCGTAAGAATCAGACGTAAGGACAATCGCTAACATGAAATCAGACGTGACTTGGGAACAGTGTTTGAGAAGTGAACAGCTGTTGGTTTAAGAACAATCAGCCATTGGTTTATGAATCAGACGCTGGTTCTAAGAAAATCAGCTGTTGGTTTATGAATCAGACGCTGGTTCTAAGAAAATCAGCTGTTGGTTTATGAATCAGACGTAAGGTATTTAGTGAAGTGGTTCGGAGGTCAACGGTCAACTCAGCCGCAAGATCAACAACGATGAAGGACTAACCCAATTCAGATGCAAAACAACTCACGACTGATCATATACCAATATCAGCAGCTGAACGCAACACTTAGAATTTTCTTAACACAAAGGTAACTGCTGAAAAGAGGAACCATTGATTATAACTTGGTGTTGTAACATCAAAACGACGACTACATTATCAGCCGTTGCCTATCAAACCAGACTTAACTTCTGATTCGAATAGCAACTCCGATTACATAGCGTCAAGTTCCGATGTTACCATCCACCGAAAGGAGGAACATTCATGAACATACTACTTAAACCCGATTGCTCAACATTTGAAAACAACATTTTCATCTTCTTCATCGAAGCACTCTTTAAAATTTACAACAGAAACAAGACTTGAACCTAACCATCCTTCCATTTTCGTAAACATGCGTAAACATGGTCATAACTTATCTTTAACGTAAACATGCAACAATCATTCACTAAAAAAAACAATATATGCTTTAAAATGGCGTAGAAAGAATCAGTCTTACTTGCCTTAAACCTGCGAAACACAGAAGAAACGGGTCTCAACAGGAGTTCTCCGCAAGCACCACCACGAGCACCTTGAAGTTTTGAGAGAAAAAGAGAGAGATTTTCTGGACAACAATGAAACTCTCTTGTTATGAAAACAATCATATACGGGATATGATTTGTAGTAGGTATCAACACTCGAGTAGGCATGGGATCCTACCAACCCGTGTCCTTTTCAAAAGAATTTGTCAAATACTCCCTACTACTGTTTTGAATTTGAAAACTTTACCAAAACATTTTAAAAAAACTATTTTGTCTAGCCGATGGCATTTTAAACCAAAATCTGAAATCTGATCGTGTTTGTGATCGGGCGACGGCTGCCTGGAACCCATCCGCATCGTGCCTCAAAACAACAACTGAAATCAGCTGTTAAAACAATCGAAATAAACTTAAGGCTTAAATACGTAATATCAAATAAGCCCTTAAAATAGAAAAGGGTTAAATATGTGGTGCTATGGATTTTGGGACGCTACAAATCTACCCTCCTTAAAGAAATTTCGTCCTCGAAATTCACTTACCAACTAATTCTGGGTAACGACAAAGAATATCAGCTTCTGTTTCCCACGTAGCTTCTCGTTCAGATTGATTGAAACATTGAACCTTAACCATGGGAATACTACGGTTTTTCCGCTTCTTAATTTCTCGAAGAAGAATCCTCTCGGGTCTCTCTTCGTAACTTAAATATGATGCTAGCTGAATAGGTTCATGACTTAATATGTGAGATGGGTTAGGAATATACTTCCTCAAAGCTGATACATGAAATACGCTGTGTACTGCTGACAGCTGCGGGGGCAACGCTAAGCGATAGGCTAACGTTCCTACTCTTTCTAAAATCTCATATGGTCCAACATATCTTGGACTCAGCTTCCCTTTCTTCCCAAAACGCATAATTCCCTTCATTGGAGCAACTCTCAAAAATACATGATCGCCGACTTCAAAATTCAGCTCCCTTCCCCGGTTGTCTGCGTAACTCTTTTGCCTGCTTTGAGCAGCCTTCACCCGCTCCTTTATTTTCCTAATAGCTGATGCTGTTTGCTCCACTACATCTGGTCCTAAACCAGCTCTTTTACCAACTTCATCCCAGTGAAGAGGTGTTCTACATTTACGACCGTAGAGCGCTTCATATGGGGCCAACTGTATAGCTGCTTGGTAACTATTATTATACGCAAACTCTACTAGGGGTAATTTCAGCTCCCAGCCTTCGGAAAAATCCACTATACATGCTCTGAGAAAGTCCTCCAAAATCTGGATCACCCTTTCCGATTGTCCATCTGTCTGGGGGTGAAAGACTGTGCTAAAAGTTAGCTTCGTACCCAAGGCTTTATGCAAACTCTTCCAAAAAGCTGACGTAAATTTCGGATCCCTGTCAGATATAATTGAAACGGGAACACCATGCAGCATCACGAATTCTTTTATATACAAATCTGCATATCTGCCCACATCATATGTCGTCTTCACTGGCAAAAATTGGGCAGACTTAGTGAGTCTATCAATTATTACCCAGATGGAATTATACCCTTGGGAAGTCCTTGGTAATCCCACTACAAAATCCATAGCTATACATTCCCACTTCCATTCGGGAATAGGCAGTGGCTTCAACAACCCAGCTGGTCTTTGATGTTCAGCCTTCACCAGCTGACAAGTTAAACATTCTGAGACAAATCTGGCAATGTCTCGTTTCATCCCTGGCCACCAGTACAACTGCTGGAGGTCCTTATACATCTTAGTACTCCCCGGATGTAAAGAGTATGGGGCTGTATGGGCTTCTGCCATCAAATATGATCTCAAGGTGTCCACTTGTGGCACCCAGATTCTTCCTTGAAATCTGATTACTCCACCGTCTGAAAAGTAGAGGCTGCTGCCTCTTTCCCTATCTTGCTTAAACCACTTCTGAAGCTGTTCATCTTTTGGCTGACCCTCACGAATTTGGTCCATCAAATCTGATCTCACCGAGAGATCTGCTAAGACCGACTTGCTGCTGCTGGTTACTAATTCTAGTCCCAACTTCTCAATTTCAGCTGCCAATGGTCTTTGGACAGTGAGCGGTGCTAGTCCAACGGACTTTCTACTCAAAGAATCAGCAACCACATTAGCTTTTCATGGGTGATAGCTGATCGTGCAATCATAATCTTTTACCAGCTCCAGCCATCTTCTCTGCCTAAAATTCAGCTCTTTTTGAGTGAAAAAGTATTTGAGGCTCTTATGATCTGTGAATACCTCACACTTCTCCCCATACAAAATGTCTCCATATCTTCAAGGAAAACACTACGGCTGCCAGCTCCAAGTCGTGAGTCGGGGAGTTTTTCTCATGGTCCTTCAGCTGTCGGGAAGCATAGGAGATCACCTTTCGGTCTTGCATCAGTACCGCACCTAAGCCCATCTTAGATGCATCTGTGTAAATCACAAACTTCCCTTGATCAGACGGCATGGTTAATACTGAGGCTGCTATCAATGCTTGTTTCAACTTGTCTAAGCTGATTTGGCATTCTGGAGTCCAATCATACTTAACCAGCTTCCTTGTTAACGAGGTCAATGGGACAGCTATCTTGGAAAATCCTTGAATGAATCGCCTATAATATCCGGCTAATCCCAAGAAACTCCTCACCTCTGAAACCGACTTTGGCACTGGCCAGTCACGTACAGCTTCTACCTTGCCTGGTCTACTTCTAATCCATCCTTAGATATAATGGGACCTAAGAATGCTACCTTCTCCAACCAAAAGTCGCATTTAATATACTTGGCAAACAAATGCTTACTCTTTAGAACTTGAAGCACTGTCCTCAAATTCTCAACATGTTCAATCTTTGTCTTAGAGTATATTAGGATATCATCTATAAACACAACTACGAACTGATCCAAAAAGGGTTGGAAAAATCTATTCATCAGATCCATAAAAGCTGATGGGGCGTTGGTTAAATCAAAAGGCATCACTAAAAATTCATAGTGACCGTAACGGGTTCTAAAAGGCTGTCTTGTATATATCGGCTACCTTAATCTTCAGCTGATGATAACCCGACCTCAAATCAATCTTAGAAAAGGATGCTGCTCCTTTCAACTGGTCAAAAAGATCCTCAATTCTAGGAAGGGGATATTTATTCTTAATGGTCAGTTTGTTCAGTTCCCTATAATCTATACACAGCCTCAAACATCCATCCTTCTTCTTAACAAAAAGAACAGGGGCTCCCCAGGGTGAAGTGCTTGGCCTAATAAATCCCTTTTCTAACAGACCTTGTATCTGTTCCTTTAGTTCTTTCATTTTTTAGGGAGCTAAACGATAAGGTGGTCTGATACAGGGGCTGCTCCTGGAACTAAGTCGATCAAAAATTCTAATTCTCTATCTGGCGGCAGTCCTTGTATATCTTCTGGGAAAACTTCAGGAAATTCGTTTACGACCTCCACGTCTGAAAGTCGGGGCTTGGCAGTCGCTGCCAAGGATGACAGACTTATCATAAATCATATCCCTCCTTTCCTTAAGCATCTCTGAGCCTTATGCGCTGATATAAGGCAAGGATTCCTCCACTTCTGATTGGCTTCAAATTGAAATGGGTCTCCTCTAGGTGGGTTAACTGCTACTGCTCGAGTCTTGAAATTAATTACCACTCCATGCTTGGTTAACCAGTCCATCCCCAAAATCATGTCGAACTCAGGCATCGGAAAAACAATCAAATCTGCTGATATCTAATGCCCTTGGAGCCTAAGTTCTAAATCCCGAAACATATCGTGGGATATTAATTCTTCTCCTGAAGGCACTGTCGCACAAAAGACTACAGCTACACGATCAGGTCCAATGGGTAGCTTCCTAGCAAACTTAGCTGCTATAAATGAATGGGTGACTCCTGAATCTAGCAAAGCCACAGAAGGCAAACCAGCTATTAAAATCTCACCCGTAACCACTGTAGAATCTGGATTGGCCTGTTCGGTTGTCATCACATATGCTCGACTGGTCACCAGCTGTCTTGACTTTGGGTAATTCTTCATCATATTCCCTGGAAACCCACACTTGTAGCAGACGTTCTGTCCAAGTCTGCACTAACCAGAGTGTGGCTTCTGGCACTTAGGACACACTGGTCTGTTGCTACCAGCTGGAACTGCACTGATCGGTTGGATAGGCAGAGGCTTCTGTTCCAGTAGGGGTTTCTGCTCTTGAGGCCTTTGCTGATTCTTATGCTGCTTCTTGAAAGGCCTTTGATCTTTCTGCTGAGAGGCCTGCCTCTTCTGCTGCCTTTCTTCATCTATATCTTTCCAATCTCTCTCTATACGCAGGGCTCTATCTACTGCTTTCTTATACGTCTTGGGCACATATAGCCTAACGTTCATCTTGAACATAGGCTTTAATCCTTCCAAAAAGTGGCTCAACTTCTCCTCTGGATCATTACCGATTAGAGGCACAAAATAACATCCCCTTTCGAACAGCCGCACATACTCCTGCACGGTCATACTTCCTTGTTTCAGAGTCAGAAACTCTCTCTTCAACTAAGACCTCTTATCTGCTGTGAAGTATTGTTCGTAAAACACTTGCTTGAAATATGCCCAAGTGAGATTCATCAAATCCACCGATAGCTTAGCTCCTTCCCACCAAATCATGGCGTCATCCCTCAACATATAGATAGCGCACCTTGGCCTATCTAAATCTGGCATCTGGAGGTACTCAAAGATAACCTCCATCGACTTAATCTAGCTCTCAGCAACTAAAGGATCAGTCGTACAACTAAAATCTTTCGGCTTTTGTCTTCTGAACTTCTCTTGAGGATCATCATTGTTGGGTTCTCGGCTGCTGGATGATTGACCATTATCTCTGCTGTTTTGCTCTACCAGCAATATTAAAAGTTGGGTAATACTATCGTTATAGTCTGGATCTGTGTCTTCGAAGGGAATCATCTTACAATCTATAGCCCGTAATCCACCACAATGCAATAATCAGAACATGCTAAAGTTAAAGACAAATGCTCTGAAACATAAAATAAACTCACAGCGCTGGAGAAACCGTTGACAACTGCTGGTCCAACTGGAAGTGCGTGTCTTTATCTCAGGACCATGCTCTGATACCAAGTTGTGACGTCCCAATCCACATGGGGTCACGAAAGAATAATAAAAAGAAAAGAAGGGCTGAATGTGAATTGTTATAAGCTGTATTTCTTATAACTAAATCAAAATTCAAACACAAACATAATATGGCGCCAGATACTGGAACGGCTGAAATAATTTCTTTAATAACAGATGTTACAAAAGTGCAAAATGCGATATTACAACTTTGAAATTCTATATGAATTTACTATTGTTGTAATGGATCTAATACAGACTTAACAAAAGATCAAAAAAACAAAAGCTGCTGCGGAAAAACATCGGCCGTAGATAAACACAATCACCACAGCTGGTTCAGTCGCTGCCTCCCGCCTGCCCCAGCTCTGTCCCACCTGCACCATTTTAAAACTAATGAGCCTAGGGGCTCAGCAAGTAAAATCTGAAGATAACAATTTCACATAATGCAGGCAGACATCTAAACATATCGTAACTTAACAAAACAGTTTAAAGGAAGTCATTCATCAGCTTTCATAAACTTTCTTTAGTTAAACTTGGAAATGGGGAAGATGACCCAGATCCCATTCTTATTTTCTTGTAATTTATGGCTTAGAAGCTCTCCTTAGGTCCGTGGTGCACCTGATCAAGTGACTACTGATATCAACCTTAACATTTAGCTCGTGGTGAAGGGGCAACTGACATCTGGACAGCTGCTCACCCTCCATGGTGATCGTCTGTTATCTATGCCATAAATCCTTAAATTGAAACATTCTTCCTTTAAACTCACAGCTGGTTGAAATTAGATTTTGAATCAATTTTCGGCTTCACTGTGCTTCAAAATTCTGTCTTTAAAATTTCTTTAGACTTTGTCGAGTATCGGGTTCGACCACTGGGACTTATCGTTAAAAGGAATCAACTGTTGCTAAGGAAAACAATATCGTTATAATAAGACAGACGCAAGGATATTTGATAATATTGAAACAGATGTATCAAATGAAACGACGTCGTTAGCGTAAGAATCAGACGTAAGGACAATCGCTAACATGAAATCAGACGTGACTTGGGAACAGTGTTTGAGAAGTGAACAGCTGTTGGTTTAAGAACAATCTGCCGTTGGTTTATGAATCAGACGCTGGTTCTAAGAAAATCAGCTGTTGGTTTTATGAATCAGACGCTGGTTCTAAGAAAATCAGCTGTTGGTTTATGAATCAGACGTAAGGTATTTAGTGAAGTTGTTCGGAGGTCAACGATCAACTCAGCCACAAGATCAACAACGATGAAGGACTAACCCAATTAAGACTCAAAACAACTCACGACTGATCGTATACCAATATCAGCGGCTGAACGCAAGACTTAGAATTTTCTTAACACAAAGGTAACTGCTGAAAAGAGGAACCATTGATTATAACTTGGTGTTGTAACATCAAAACGACGGCTGTGTTATCAGTCGTTGCCTATCAAACCAGACTTAACTTCTGATTCGAATAGCAACTTCGATTACATAGCGTCAAGTTCCGATGTTACCATCCACCGGAAGGAGGAACATTCATGAACATGCTACTTAAAACCGATTGCTCAACATTTTAAAACAACATTTTCATCTTCTTAATCGAAGCACTCTTTAAAATTTGCAACAGAAACAAAACTTGAACCCGACCATCCTTCCATTTTCGTAAACATGCGTAAACATGGTCATAACTTATCTTTAACGTAAACATGCAACAATCATTCACTAAAAAAACAATATATGCTTTAAAATGGCGTAGAAAGAATCAGTCTTTACTTGACTTAAACCTACGAAACACAGAAGAAACGGGTCTCAACAGGAGTTCTCCGCAAGCACCACCACGAGCACCTTGAAGTTTTGAGAGAAAAAGAGAGTGATTTTCTGGACAACAATGAAACTCTCTTGTTATGAAAACAATCATATACGGGATATGATTTGTAGTAGGTATTAACACTCGCACAGAAGAAACGGGTCTCAACAGGAGTTCTCCGCAAGCACCACCACGAGCACCTTGAAGTTTTGAGAGAAAAAGAGAGTGATTTTCTGGACAACAATGAAACTCTCTTGTTATGAAAACAATCATATACGGGATATGATTTGTAGTAGGTATTAACACTCGAGTAGGCATGGGATCCTACCAACCCGTGTCCTTTTCAAAAGAATTTGTCAAATACTCCCTACTACTGTTTTGAATTTGAAAACTTTACCAAAACATTTTAAAAGAACTATTTTGTCTAGCCGATGGCATTTTAAACCAAAATCTGAAATCTACTCGTGTTTGTGCTCGGGCGACGGCTGCCTGGAACCCATCCGCGTCGTTCCTCAAAACAACAACTGAAATCAGCTGTTAAAACAATCGAAATAAACTTAAGACTGAAATACGTAATATCAAATAAGCCCTTAAAATAGAAAAGGGTTAAATGTGGTCCTATGGATTTTGGGACGCTACACAACATATCCTCTAAAGTCTGGATAGTTCTCTCAGATTGGCCATCTGTCTAGGGATGATACGTTGTACTCATCGCCAATCTGGTACCCAAAGCTGTTTGCAAACTCTTCCAAAACCTAGAAATAAACCTCGGATCACGATTTGATACGATATAAATAGGCACACCATGCAACCGCACCACATATATGTACAGCTTCGCCATCTTCTTCAAAGAATACGTCATACTGTAGGAAATGAAGTGAGCAGACTTCGAAAATCTATCTATAACAACCCACAGCATCACACCCTCTGCTGGAACGAGGCAAATGGGTCACAAAATCCATTGCTATGTGCTCCCAATTCTATTGGGGAATCTCCAAACTCTGCAACAAACCACCAGGTCTCATCCTCTGGCCTAGACTTGCTGACAATTCATACAACGGACTACAAAATCAGCAACATCACTCTTCAACCTGCCCACCAGTAATGCTGCTTCAAGGCATGATACATCTTCCTTGCACCAGGATGGACACTGTGTCTACTACAGTGCGCTTCTCTCAAGATCTCCTCCTTCAAGTCAATCAGATTTGGCACAACCAACCTGCCACGAAACCTCAAAAAACCATCAAACGAGACAGTGTAACTGTCCAAATCTAGCCTTCAGCTTCAACTCATGAATAGATGGATCTGTTCTCTGAGCTGCTCTAATACTCACAATAATATGTGGCTCAACTTGGAAAGAAGACATCACAACATAATCCTCACCTGGGAAAAACCGCCAACAAGTAGTGACTTAGATTCTCACTGTCCAAATCTAGCCTTCAGCTTCAACTCATGAATAGATGGATCTGTTCTCTGAGCTGCTCTAATACTCACAATAATATGTGGACTCAAACTTGGAAAGAAGACATCACAACATAATCCTCACCTGGGAAAAACCGCAACAAGTAGTGCTTAGATTCTCATGGACCTTCGAAATATGCAACGAAGCCAGTATCACCACTTGAGCATTTCTGCTCAATGCATCAGCAACTACATTTACTTTCCCAGTTGGATCTCACAATAAAAATCCTTAAGCAGCTCCATCCATCTACGCTGTCTCATGTTCAAATCTGACTGAGAAAAACAGGTACTGAAAGCTGTTCTGGTCTGAATACACCACAAACTGGTCGCCATACAAGTAGTGGTGCCAAATCTTCAAGGAAAAGACCGCTGTTGCCAATTCCAAATCATGAACTGGGTAACAAGTTTCTTGCGGTTTCAAATGACGAGAGGCATACGCAATGACTCGACCAATCTGCATTAACACACAACCCAATCCATTCAAGGAAGCATCCGCACAAACCACAAAACCACCCGAACCAGACGGCAAAGCTAACACAGGCCCAGAAGTTATCTTCTCTTTGAGCAACAGAAAACTGTTCTCACACTGCTCAGTCCTAACAAACCTCTTGTCTTTCTGAGTCAACTGCGTCATAGGCTCAGCTATACTAGAGAATCCCTCTATAAAACGCCTATAATAGCCAGCCAAACCCAAGAAACTACAAATCTCAGAAACATTCTTGGGACGCTCCCAGTTAAAAACAGCCTCTACCTTACTGGGATCCACAGAAATACCTTCCACTGAAATGACATGACCCATAAATACAACTCTGTCAACCAAAACTCGCACTTGGAAAACTTAGCATACAACTTCGAGTCTCGTAGAGTCTGAAGAACCAACTTCAAATGCTCTTTATGCTGCATCGGAGTCTTAGAGTACACCAAGATATCATCGATAAACACAATCACAAACTGATCGATGAACTCTCTAAAGACTCGATTCATCAGGTCCATGAAAACTATGGGGGCATTCGTCAATCCAAAAGGCATAACCAAAAACTCATAATGCCCGTACCTCGTACGAAAAGCAATTTTCGCAACACCTTGCTCTCGAATGTGCAACTGATGGTACCTCGAACGCAGATCGATCTTATAAAACACAGCCGAACCCTGAAGCTGATCAAAAAAGTCATCGATCCTAGACAAAGGGTACTTGTTATTCACTGTCGCCTTATTCAACTGTCTAAAGTTGATGCACATCCTCATCGACCCGTCCTTCTTCTTTACAAACAAGATAGGTGCTCCCCACGAAGACATAATCGACCTATTGAAACCCTTCTCCAGCAAGTCACCAAGCTGAACCTTAAGCTCCCTCAACTCAGCAGGCGCTAAACGATACAGAGCTCTTGAGATAGGAGCTGTACCAGGTACCAACTCAATGCTGAAGTCTATCTCCCTCTTCGGAGGAAAACCATGAATCTCCTCCACGAACACATCTGGGAAATGGCGAACAACGGGAACATCACTAAGCTCTACGCACGAAGAAGAAAACGCATCCAAAGCATAGATCATAAATCCATCATTCTCCAACGACAACAGACTAAACATCTCCATCGCAAAGACTAAGGAATCTTCGATCGGGAATCAAAGCCATATAAATTCCATTTCTCGCCAAACTGGGGCCTAAAACGCACGAATCCATGGAAAAAATCCACAGTGTCCCTATAACCAAACAACACGTCCATTCCCACTATGCAATCAAAATCCCACATCACTAGCCTGATCAGATTGGCTAACAACACGTTCCCACCAAACCTAAGAATGCCATTCAACAAAACCTCTTGGGAGTACAGGCTCACGCCGACAAGAGTCGCAACAGACACAACATCACACAAAACAGTGGTATGCAATCCATGCTCAACCACAAATGCATCAGCAATAAACGAATGTGATGCTCCTGTATCAAACAATACACGTGCAGGAAAATCAAAGACAAAACAAGTCCCTGCGATCACTCCTCCTCCTGGCGTGCCCTCCGCTTGCTCCCTCATCATGGCATTCACTTGGGCATACTGAGGTCTTGAAAACTGTGGCTGGGAAGACTGTCCAAACCACGAAGGACCAGGCTGCTGGAACGGCCTAAACTGAGGCTCTCCCAACCTATGCTGCTGAACCGGAAAATAACGAACTCTAGACGATACACCTCGACTCTATGGTGGGGCGGCGGTATGCTGAGATCCAGTCAAAGGACACACTCTCGCAAAGTTCCCATACTGTACAATTGTTACACGAACCTTGCACACCTACACACTGCGCTGTAGGATGATTTCCTCCACACTGGCCACAAAACTCGACCTTGGAGCCACTACTGCTAGAACTACCCGAGCCAGAAGAACTAAAACCAGACTTCTTCTTGAACTGATGACCACGAGGTCTAAACCTCTGTTGTCCAGACTATTGGGCTACCTGATGCTGGGGTGGCTGGGATGAATGCATAGACTGGGAAGGTTGCACCCCCGGAACCATGGGACGGTTACCTTGCACCAATTGCGGCCTAACATGAGACCTACGGTTCTGCAGTCCTTCCTAAATATCCATAGCCTTGTCCACCACATCCGCATAACTCGTCGGTGAACCCGCCAACACCAAAGAATACAACTCTTCATTCAGCCCCTCCAAGAACTTGTTCCTCTTCGCCTTCTCTCGGCCAGAAACATGCGGAACATACGCAAGAAAGGAAGAAAATCTCAGGGCATACTCTCCCATGGACATAGTCCCCTGCACCAGGTTATCAAACTCACGCTCCCTGGCGTTAACAAAGGATTTCGGAACGTACTCCTGACGAAAGGCAGTACAAAAGCTGCTCCACGAGATCCCTACACCTGTCTCCTCTAGAGTCCTCGAAGCGCGTCTCCACCAACGCTCGACACTCTCAACTGAAACGTAGCCAAACTCAAACTATGCTCGTCATCACACCTGACACAGTCAAACAACCCGGTAATGTGCTGCAACCAGGATTCTGCATCGGAACTAGAGTCATCACCGTTAAACATCTGAAGGTTCATCCTCTGAACCTCGCCATCACAAGTTCCATATCTTCCACACGGGCTTCCAGATCATCAACCTCAATCTGACTATGACGTCTATGAAAAGGTCCACTACGCTGCACCTCCTCGTTCTGACCCTCGGATTCCTGCTGAAACCGCCCTCTACCTCTACCTCTACGTCTAGGCGGCATCTACGAAGGTATTAAGAGGGTAAGGTCACGAAGCAACAAATATATCACATAACAAACAAATCACTTAGTCATGCACATGCAACAAGCAACATTATGCCTAGACTCAGGTGTGATCAAAAGAAATCGAGATTATCCCAGCTTAAGCTTTGATACCAAAAATGTCAGGCCTCGTGCTCAATCAGAGTAAAACCACGCTATACACAATAGCGGAAACATTAAAATTAATGGCTAAATTTTTGCTTTTGGGCTGACTTTATAAAACATAATTTAAAATACTGCAATACTCAAAATATCCCAGTTAAAATAACACAGTACAACAGTACAACATGTATCAAGCACCATACAACAAAGACTACAACTGAATTCAACAAAGCGCTGGGCATCCCCCAGCTATCAGTACTGATACATATATATATTATACTCAATGGGACACTCTAACCACCTCCTTGGGCACCTCTCGCTGGGTCAACTCCACGACTAGCTGAGTAACCTGGGAAACCTGGACAACACACATAGGCAAACAAACAACAACCCCAGAGGGACATGGGGCAAACCCTAGTACGGAGAGCAACTGAAAAACAGCAGATAAATAGCAATATATAAAATGCGAATGCTATGCATGAGATAAGGCTACAACCGAAGATAGGGAGCCAAAGGATCTCAACGGCTGATCAACAAACGATAACAGATCAACTGAACAATGGTGTCCAGGGTGTGTTAGCATATGAGAGCTATCCACTCGTCTCAACACACGGTACCAGATGCAGAACACAGCTCAACCTGATGTTGCCTAACTCATGAGATGTGGGAGCTACCCACTCCGCTCATAGTGGCTAACCGATCCCAGAAGGGAGATGAGGCATACGGGAGTTACCCGCTCGTCCTCCAACAGGCATCCTGGTACACACAGATCAAGATAACAAAGCACGGCTAACCAAGATCTGGGTTCAACATGGATAATGCATGTATGCAATGAAACAGCTTGCAATAACAACACAACAGAAGCAAGAAAATGCACACAGAATCCAACACAGCAGCTCACATAAAATCCATGCCAATTCAACGTCGTAAAACAAGCTCACATCCGTACCTTAGTTCTGATCTACAATTACCACAACGAAGTCCCAAGAGATACAAATCTGAGAACCTGCTAAGCAAATAACAACACTAGCTCAGGGACCGTAGCACAGAAACTATGAACTGGGAGCTACGCACTCCACCAGTTCTGTCCTACCCATCTAGCTGAACAACCAGCTCTAAACAAAGCACAAGGGTAGAAACTAACACTTACCCAAGGAGCTACCTAAACGGCAGAACTAATCCGGGGCTTATGCTAACAGAATACAGAAGAGAGATGTCTTCGCGAACCTCTCCAAGCTTGACACAAGCTTCCAAAAATGGTACCAATCGAAGCGTCTTAGCAAGAGGAGTCCAGCGCTACCACTCTCGCTTCAGTCGGAGCTGTCTACCATCGGCAATCAGAGAAGATAAGGTTCGGTGAACAGTAGCTAGGATATCACGACAGAGTTTGCTCACGGGAAATATTTCTAAGTGTCGGGAAAGAATACTGGACAAAGGGTCAAAGACCTCTTTTAAATATAACTCAAATCAGGTCACATCTGGTGAACAGCAGCCACCGACCACCTTGGGGTTCACATCTGAAACCAGCTCAAATATGAGTACCACTCCAGATCTGGACACTACGTCAAAACAGACGTGGGACTTAACCAAACAATGTCGCACATGAAACACGCTCCCAACTAATACACGTCATCCCGCTAACTCAAGTCTGAAACACTAAACAGCGTCGCACCCATAGCACTAAGATCTGACACACACTAGCTAATCAAATCTGAAATCCCTGAACCGTACCGTTCTACTCCACAACACGAACCGGGAATAAGAACCGGTTCTGTCACTCAACGCTAACAACTAACGCAACTCAAATCTGGCTATTCTCAAAACGACGTCGCACCGTTGCCCGCGTAGAAACTCTAACAAGCATAACTGAAATAGCACGCGACCACCAGATTCCAATGCCACATCTGAAGACGATCAACCAGCACTGACCAACACTCAAATCTGAACGTTTCTCGCGGAAATTCTCCAACTCTCCAGATCTGTTCCAAGGACCTAAACGGACCCTATAGCTAAACCAAGCATACCAGCTCAAATCTGGCTCATCCCAGATCTGTTCAAGCCAAATGTGGTCTATATTAAACCCGATTAATTAACTCAATAAAATTTCGGGTTTCACAGCCATAAAGTCTTCAAATCGACCCATGCTTAGAAAATATAGTTTGTCATATCTTGAACATGTTTATAAGCCATTTTCATAATGTTCGGATATCTTCGGGGTGCTTCCATGATGTCTAAATTTTTATTGCTACAAATTATCCCAAGCTTTCCTTCCTATCATACCATACGGGTCTAGACTTTGGCCCCTTCGAAATATAGCCTTAATCCTACGTTTAATTATTATCTTAGTCACCTTGCACAACCCATAACTCACCTCAAAGACCACTAGACGCATCGCTCCAGCCCCTACATGACACAACCTCATGTGCATCTGCCTATCTCACGGCACCCTCAAACCATCCGTGTATTATTTCACACTAGACTTTACTATAGCCTTTCTCGGACCAAGGATGCCCAAGACCAGACACCTACTACCTCCCTAACGCATGTAACGTTGGTGCAGCGGTGGATCCGGATCCCGCTTGTGGGGACAGCGGAAGTTTAAAAATTTGATTGCCCGGGAACGGTCATACACAAAAGAATAAAACATCTAAACATACATAGGATGTTTAGAACATTAACCTTTGGCGACTTGGCGCCCGACTCCAACCACAAGGAAAATGGCCCTTCAACGGTTGGACGGTTGATGGCCTCCCAATCCGGTCCATGATCGGAATCTCAATTCCTTCACTGATATGCACTAGAAAACCAATGAAGATTTCATGAACGGAACCTTCACGCTGAGACGGTCGGAATGAATTTCGACGGCGGCGGTGGATGGAGGAGGGCGAGACTGAGGGGAGGGAGCTGCGGGGAAGTTGTCATTACAACTTGGAACAAATGAAAAGCTCCCCCTAGGTCCATATTTATAGATATTTCATGGGCTTAAACCAGATTAATGGGTCCAGGTGAAGCTCAAGCCCAGGGAACATTGGTTTCGAGTCCATCATTGTGGCTTCATCATAATTCCGATCGACGATCAGATCGATGTGCACAGTTTTCAAAACTGTACATTATGATACGAAAACAATTTTTCGAACCACCTAATCCAAAATAGCAGTTAGACCCCTATCAGCTAAAAGGAAAGTCATACTTACCCAGCCAATTTAGGAATTCATACTTCCATCTTTCCTCCTACTGTACTCAACACTTTGAGTACCATTTCCATACGGGAATTGAGGAACCAGTATTTGTGCGACCCTCAATGGTTCAGGGATACAGCTAACCGTGGGCTCACAACTCCTTGTGACTCCGAAAACACATTTTTGGACTGATCCATCGGACCATGAGAAAGCGTCTAGCAACATCGCCCCATGATCCCCTAAGTATCATTGATAGTGCTTGCAAGAACCAGTTGGTCATTGTTTGCGTACAGTACGGTTGTTACAACTCAAAGATCCCGATCGAATCAACGATCATTTGCAAATCGAGAGTCTCTAGAGATTCGATAAACATGCATACATCTTGGAGATCAAATAGTAACATCTGATGTGCTACTAGGTAAACCCATTTACCTAAAACACATCTAGTATTCTGGCCAGAGATTTGTCACACTATTATCTCCTCAGATAGCATAGGATATCCATGCACAAGGGCAAGTGGTGAATCCTCGACAGCGTAGCATCGACTCCTACATGCATCACGACCTCACCCAATCCCGTCACTTGATGACCCCAACTGAGTCAGTAAATGGGTCAAAGTGAGACACCTATCATGTGTAGTCTCAATGATGTTTCGAGTAATGAGGACTAATCTGTACAACCAAGACCACGGACTTAATCCACTAGAAAATGATAACCACTTGGAAAGTCCGAACGAGGGTAGTTCGATAGATCACCAGGTCACTATCCATCTGCATGCTCAGAACATCTCTATGTTCCCTACCAATGAAACGTGGTACTTGCATCGTAGATGATAGTCTCAAGATCGGGTGGCCCTTTTCCTCTTTTGGATGGCCCAATCGACTAGGAACTTGTTTAGAACACACAGTGACTATTAGATGTGTTTCTTGATAGCATCAAATCCATTATCACATCTAACATACACTATAGTACATTCAATATCTTTATCCAACAATTGTAATCATAATAATGAAGATATAGAATGCCATAAATTTGCGAATTTCATAAATAAAGACCATTTTACATAGAGTCAACAAGAACCCACATACCAAAAGTTGGCTAGTTGGGCACCTACTCTAACAATCTCTCACTTGCCCTACAGCCAACTACTCGTAAGACATAGTCCCATTGCTTCGTGATGTTTTTCAAACAACGGTCCTGGCAAGGGCTTCGTAAGTGGGTCAGCAATGTTGTCTGTGGAGGCGACTCTCTCGACTGTTATGTCACTTCTAGCCACAATATCACGGATTATGTGGCATTTCCTCAGTATGTGTTTGGATCTTTGGTGAGACCTAGGATCCTTTGCTTGCGCAATGGCACCTGTGTTTTCACAGTACACCGAGACTAGACCAACTCCTTCAGGAATTACGCCCAACTATTGGACAACATTCCTAATCCAAATTGCCTTTTTAGCAGCAGCTGATGCTTCGATGTACTCAGCCTCAGTGGTTGAATCCGCGATGGTGACTTGCTTGGAACTCTTTCAAGATACAACACCACCATTGAGCATGAATACAAATCCAGAGGTTTACTTCGAATCACCCACATCACATGGGAATCTAGAATCAGTGTAGCCTTCCAATTTCAGTTCACCACCCCCATAGACCATGAACATATTCTTAGTCCTTCGTAAGTACTTAATTGTTCAGGGTTGTCTTGGTATCGGCTCGTGACGCTAAGAGCATATGCAACATCCGGTCTGGTCAAGATCATATCGTACATAATACTACCTATTGCCTAGGCATATGGCACACGTGTCATGGTCTATATCTAATAAATCATTCTTCGAACACATACACTTATATAGAGTGACCCCGTGTCACATAGGTAGGTGCCATATCTTGGAATCTTCCATGAAAAACCTAAGTATGGTATCGATGTAGGTTTCTTGGGTGAGTACGAGCATCCTTTTCGATCTCTATAGATCTGTATTCCCATAATATAGGATGCTTGATCCATGTCCATCAAGAATCTACCAGACAACCATACTTTAGTTGACTACCGCATTCCTACATCATGAGTAGAATGTCATCAATAAAGTAAAAAGAATGTCACATAATTCTTATATACCTTCTTATGAACACATGGCTCCTCGAGATTCTTGATGAAACCAAATTCTTTAATCATTTCATCGACCTCAGGTTACAACTTCTCGATGCTTGCTTGAGACCGTAGATCGATATCTGAAATTTTCATACTTTATGCTCACTTCCTACGGATGTGAAACCCTCAGGTTGTGTCATATAGATTTATTCCTTAATGTTTCTATTAAGGAACTCAATCTTCACATCCATTTGTCATATCTCATAGTCGTACAATGCGGCTATGGCTAGCAGGATTATAATAGACTTGAACATTGCAACTGGTGAAAAAGTTTCATCATAGTCAACACCTTGCCTTTGAGTATAATCTTTTGCAACCAATCACGCCTTGTAGGTCAATACTTTACCATCAAGACCATGTTTTCTCTTATATATCTATTTGAACCTAATGGGAACTATTCCTTCGGGAGGATTTACTAGAGTCCAAACTTGGTTAAAATGTATTCAGTTAATCTCAGATTGCATCGCTTCAAGCCACAAGTTAGAATCAACATCGGAAATTGCCTCTTTGAAGGTTCTTGGATCACATCCAAAAGTTTGATCACTTTGATCCTCTTCAAGCAGGAAACCATAACTAACAGGAGCCCTAGGAACCCTTTCAGATCTCCTAGGTGTGTCCATATCAAGGATTAGTTATTGAGGTCTGGGAGATTCACATGGTACTTTCAGTTGGTTCTTGAACTTCTTCGAGTTCTACTAACTCGCCTTTTCTATCAAGCAGAAATTCCTTCTCCAAAAAGGTGCCATTTCTAGAAACAAATACATTTGTTTCACTAGGATAGTAGAAGCAGTATCCAATAGAATTCTTTGGATACCCAATAAATTTGCATAAGATGGATCTATTATCAATCTTATCTCCCACTGTCTGCTTCACGTAAGCAAGACATCCCCAAATCCTCAAGTACGAGTACTTGGGTGGCTTGCCCATCACATCTCGTATGGAGTTTTATACACTGCCTTGGTGCGGACATTGTTCAACGACATTACCACTATTTTGAGCACATAGCCCCAAAACGAGATATGAAGTTCAGTGAGCTCATCATAGATTGAACCATGTCCATCAAGGTTCGATTATGACGCTCCGCTACACCATTGAGTTGTGGTGTGCGTATGGAGTTTTATACACTGCCTTGGTGCGGACATTGTTCAACGACATTACCACTATTTTGAGCACATAGCCCCAAAACGAGATATGAAGTTCAGTGAGCTCATCATAGATTGAACCATGTCCATCAAGGTTCGATTATGACGCTCCGCTACACCATTGAGTTGTGGTGTGGCCGGAGGAGTCCACTGTGAGAGAATCCCATTCTTCTTAGGATAGTCTTGAAATTCGGCACTCAAGTATTCTCCACCTCGATCGGATTGAAGTGTTTTAATATTTTTTCCAATTGATTTTCTACTTCAGCCTTGAACTCCTTGAACCTTTCAAACGATTCAGACTTGTGCTTCATTAAGTACAAGTACCCATACCTAGAGTAATCATCGGTAAATGTGATGAAGTAGGTGTGACCGGACTTAGTACCAATGCTAAGCGGGCCACACACATCGGTATGGATCAAGTCCAATAGGTCTTGAGCACGTTCATGCTTGCCTTTGAAGGGCACTTTTGTCATTTTTCCTTTGAGACAATACTCGAATGTTCGTAAGGAGTTAATATCAGACATATTAAACATGTCGTGCCAACCGATTTGTTCATGCTCTTTAAGGAAATATGACCTAGCCAAGCATGCCAAAGTTGTGCCGGGTTTAGACTAACGTCGTGAGTTGGAACTTTTCTCAATTTTAAGTTGTAGATCGTTTTCGCATTCCCCAAATCCAATTAAACATTCATTCTTGTAAATATTACAAATCGGATTAGCAAAATGACAAAATATCCATCACTATCAAGCATATAAACGGAAATAATGTTCTTTATTAATTCAAGAATAAATAAAATATCTTTCAATAAAACTTAAAATTATAATGTAGAAATAAATACACATCCCCTATCGCTACGGCCACAACCCTTGCTCCGTTTCCCAGCTTTAAGTGGTCTCACCCACCCTAAGATGCCGAATTATTTTCATTACTTGCAAGTCATTGCAGATATGAGATCCACATCGGGTATCAAGTACCCAAGAAGTCGAGTTAAGAGATGTATTTATTTCAATGTAGAATATACCTTTCGCAGTTCGCAACTGCTCGAGATAGTCCCGATAGTTCCTCCTCCAATGCACAGGCTTGTTGCAATGGTGGCAAACGTCCTCAGACTTGTTCGGCTTAGGATCCCTTTCCTTGAGCTTCTTTTTGGGCTTCTACTCCTCCACAGGGGCATAACGCTTCTTATCCTTGTGTTTGGGCCCCTTCTTCGCAGATGAAGAAGAGCCCAAAGGAGGACAGGCTTGTCCTTTTTCACGGTTCCGTCGAACACTACAAGCATGTTCACAAACTCTTAAAGGGTGGAATCTAGCTTGTTCATGTTGAAGTTGACCACAAATGTGTCGAATGCAGCAGGGAGGGAGAGGAGAAGCAAATCCACAGACAGTTCATGTGGTAGCGAGATCTCTAGGCCCACCAACTTTTCAATGAGCCCAATCATACGGAACCCATGCTCGCGGACCGAAGTCCCTTCGCACATGTGGCCCATCATATCTCCTTGACAGTGTTGAACCTCTCGGCCCGAGAGTTCTCCCCACACAGTTCCTTGAGGCGAAGGTGTATGTCAGCGGCATACCCCGTCTCCTCGAATCGCCGCTGCAATTCGTTGGACATAAAAGCCATTATATAGCATCGTACATTGAGCTCATCGTCACGCCATTTCTCTAATTTTGCCAGCTCCTCAGGACTGGCTTTAGCAGGGGCCTTCTTTGGAGGGCTCTTCTCTAGCGTGTAGAGAAGCATCTTCGAAGCCAATACAATCTTGAGGTTGCTAAACCAATCCAGATAGTTAGCGCCAGTAAATTTGTTGCTATCCCGTATAGCAGCAAGTGGATTTTTAATCGAAGCCATATTTGATAGAAGTTTATACTGAAAGGAAAAATAGACATGCATTACAGACTATTAATAAAAAACGCTAAGACATAAAACAAGGTCATTTAGTTTTATGAATCACCCTCCCATTATTTTAACACTTTCACCACCCTCTAATGAAATCGGAAAAGTCAGTTTCCTTAATGGGTATACAGAGTCCAATCAAGAAATCACGGTCCCAAATAATATCAGCTAACCATGATTCTCAAAAGGTAGAACCCAATTGCAACAGGTGCAACCTCCATGTATTTACCTTACGTCCAATAAGGGCCCAATAATATGACGCCGATTGCTATCACGTGTCAAGACGATCCATCAATGTTGAGTTGTAATGGATGAACGCCATAACTTCCCCAATAATATGATACAACTCCATGGGAGTTCCATCCAACTCACAGCAAGTGTCAATGGCGTGCACATCTTTTGGCACACAGAACCCCCCAATAATATGAGCCGGGCTATGTATGCGGTAGCATCGACGTACACCCATTGTTGATGGAAGGTTGGAAATTTTAAACAAAATTTAAATTCTCTTAGCTTTATGATCTTATCAAATAAACTTTTGTTTTATGATCAATTTAGAACCATGGACTAACATTCTCTAAGAGTGCTTCCACGTTATTGGAGGGGCTAAGGCCCGCTTAAAACCCAACTTCTTAATACAAAGCAACGCCCCTCAGTGAGCACCGGTACAATTCATTTTTAAGCCGATCTATCAAAGACTCTCTTAGATTACGTTTTGTCACACGATCTCATAATTATCAATAAACTAAGTTCCTTCAATTTAATCATGAAACTTTAATTTTGATGTAAATTTAAATCAAATTTAAAATGAGAGATTTCAAAAATTTAAAATTTGGTCTCAATAGTTTTAATCAAATTTAAAATTCGTGGATTCAACAGATATATATCACATATATAACAGGGATGATCGATAACCGAGAGCTATGCAAGTCGTGGTTTCCTAGCATAGATCTAGGTCCAATCCTGGGTGATATGCAATATGCAAATGCAATCCTATTACATAAGCTTCCAGTTTTACTTGTCTTAGGTCTTCAATATCTTTGATCATCATCTCCACCATCTTCAAACTTATCTCCCACTAAGTCTAATATTTACATTAAATATCTAGGTCCAATCCTGGGTGATATGCAATATGCAAATGCAATCCTATTACATAAGCTTCCAGTTTTACTTGTCTTAGGTCTTCAATATCTTTGATCATCATCTCCACCATCTTCAAACTTATCTCCCACTAAGTCTAATATTTACATTAAATATCCATGACAAATAGAGATACATTTAAAGGGGTGAAAACGGGCCATGAACGAAGCTCACTTTAAAATGATAGATACAATATTACAACCAAGCATAGTAAAACCTAGCATACACCTAACACATTGGGCATGACTCTCGATCATCCCAAACAATATTATTTACTCAATTAATCCAATTAATTGACATAAATAAAATAATCAAATCATATTTGCTTTATCCAAAAAAATCATATTTAAGTATAAAATCATATTTATAAATAAAGTCATATTTTGTTATTTTAATTGCATCAAATATTTTTGGGCTTAAAACAATTTTAGGTCCAACACCTCGAAATTTTTCAAAAATAATTTTGGTCCAACCAGGAAAGACAGATAGAAAGTATCGGCCCAAAAACCCGTCGGGCTGTGTGAGGACTGTAATTAGCTGAGGTTATTAACGGCTTAATCAGTCCAAATTAGTGATTAACTAATCGAGATTAATCAGCTTAGGGAGCATCGATTGAGATGGATCAACTAGGAGTGCAAGCTGAATCGTGTTTGCTAGAGAATTGTATACTTGCAGAGTGTGCTGGATACATAGCTTGAGAGATCCAACTTAGAAGCGTGCTGATGATAGCAAAAACCAGCTCGGAGAGTAAACGACTTAGGAGTGCAAATAGATTTGGCTAAAGAAAACAGATCTCAAGCGTAAATAACAGCTTTGGCTACATAAAACATATCTTGGATATGAAAGAGATCACAGGCGTGAAGAACAGCTTTGGCTAACGAAAAATCTCTCGAATTGGAAAAACAGACCTGGTTCTACAAAAAACAGCTCACGCGTAGTAAAACTGATTTGGTTCTAGCAAAACAACTTACGCGTAGTAAAGTAGTAACATAAGATTCGGAACAAGAATTTCAGCTTGGAATGTCACTCAGCTTTGAGAAACCCAATCAGTTTAGCAACGAATCACGCAGTCTGGTCAAAGAAAATAAGCCAGATCTGCTTAGAACAAAGGTACTGCAACTAGATCAGATAGTCTCTAAACAAACTAGCTAGCTTATCGAATCGAAACATCATGCCGATCAAACCAACGTCGCCTATCTGTTCAGAGTCAATGTACAGAACCTTTACAGCACACGGGAAAACAAGAAACTTCTCTTGGCTTATCTTATCTGGAATCTGTACAACTCAGTATCTTGAAAACACAGCTGCTTGCTAAAAGATAACTGGTGATTTTTCACAAAACTAAAACATCACAGCAGTGAATCCGTAGCTTAAACATGAACTTAAACTAGCTGAACTGAAACATGCATCAGACAAGAACACAACAGAAAACACAAAACAATATATGTTTTCCAGATGCAGCAAGAATCAATCTTACATGCCTGAACTGAGAATCACAACAGCAGATGGACTTGACTGGAAATCTTCTCAAGCACACTCGGCGAGCTCTTGTATATTTCGAGAGAAATGAAAGATTTTGTAATGAAAATGAGCTCTTGAACTTACGTAGAAATCATATATGTGGGAGCATGATTGCAGTAGGTAGAAGTACAATGATTAGGCATGGTTAGCTTACCAAATCCTTGAAAAATTGATAAAAACTCCCTACCACTATTTTAGTTTGTAAACTTGTTACCACATTTTTATAAAAACAAATCTCCCATCCGAAGCATTTTATTTAAAATAAAAGCTGCTCCAGCTGATTGTGCTTGGGGCGAAATCCTTCAAGAAACCATCTAGACCGTGCTTCTAAGCTGGAAGAAAAAAAAATCAGCTTAGACAACTGAAACTAGCTTGCACTGAAATCTGGACGTTCAAATAACAAAACACCCCTTGAAAATAAAAAGGCTAACAATTGTGGTCCTATGGATTTTGGGGCGCTACAACTCCATCCTCTTTACTGAAATTTCGTCCTCGAAATTTACGTACCGGACAGCTCTAGGTAGAAACTACGCATATCATATTCTATCTCCCACGTTGATTCCCGCTCTGATTGGTTAGACCACAGAACTTTAACCATCGGGATTCTACAATTTCTTAATTTCCTAATCTCTCTATGAAGGATCATCTCTGGTCTTTCTTCATAACTCAGATCTGGTGCAAGCTGGATTGGCTCATAGCTCAAAACATGGAATGGGTTGGGAACATATTTCCTCAAAGCTGATACATGGAAAACTTTATGCACTCAGGACAGATGTGGGGGTAATGCTAGTCTGTAAGCCAACATTCCTACTTTGTCCAAAATCTCGTATGGACCAATGAACCTTGGGCTAAGCTTACCCTTCTTCCCAAATCTCATTACGCCTTTCATCGATGCTACCTTTAAGAACACATGATTTCCAGCTACGAAAGTCAGTTCGCGACATCTGTTATCAGCATAGCTCTTTTTCCTGCTCTGAGTTGTTCTCAATCGATCTCTTACTTTCTTAATAGCTTCAGCGGTCTGTTCTACGATAATGCTAGTCTAGTAAGCCAACATTCCTACTTTGTACCAAATCTCGTATGGACCAATGAACCTTGGGCTAAGCTTACCCTTCTTCCCAAATCTCATTACGCCTTTCATCGATGCTACCTTTAAGAACACATGATTTCCAGCTACGAAAGTCAGTTCGCGACATCTGTTATCAGCATAGCTCTTTTTCCTGCTCTGAGTTGTTCTCAATCGATCTCTTACTTTCTTAATAGCTTCAGCGGTCTGTTCTACGATATCTGGTCCCAAACCAGATCGCTCTCCTATCTCATCCCAATGAATGGGTGTCATGCATTTTCCGCCATAGAGAGCTTCGTAAGGGGCCACCTGAATTGATACTTGGAAGCTATTGATGTACGTGAATTCTACCAATGGTAGCTTCAAATCCCAGCTCTCTGCAAAATCTATGATACAAGCTCTAAGTAGAATATCCAGTATCTGAATGTAACGCCCCGAAATCTAGACTACGTAGAAATGAGTGCATGACTAGGGGGAAAATATTTTTAGATGATTACATGCCTTATTATATGATTTATTTATTATTTTATGCTGCATGGTATGCATGTGTTATTTTCAGCCTGCTTGAGCTACGGACGTGTGGACGAGATTAGGGTCGACCGGAAAGAAGATAATTGAGATTTTATTGAGGATGAATTTATTTTATTTTAAGCAAATACTTTTGAAAATTTGGATTTTTTATAATTATTTTGGAGGGGAACCCGTTTTTCGCAAATACGGATTGGTATTTGAGTTTTAAGGCACTTTAAAATTTTAGGAGGCCTAGTTTTGAAACTTTATGATTATTAAACCCCAAGTATGAGTTCTAAACACTTATTTATTTAATTAGAGGGGCAAGCTTGTAATTTTTTTATTAAAGCCATAGGGGTCATTTTAGGCACCTTAATTACTTCTTAAACACAAATTTAAACACACCATAGCCTCCATATATTGTACCAGCCGTCTTCCCCCTCCCTTAGCACACACATCTTCGAAATTTATACAGCCATTGAAGGATCTTGGTGAACAAATTCCGGCGGCGCCCCGATCTCGCACCTACAACGTCCGTACCTCGCAGATCAATGTTTTATTCAACCCAGACATGTGATATCAATTTCCTTGCTCACCATTTAAATCATAATAACCTGTTTTATGAAAATTATGCATGAAAGTTGTGTGTATGCCTCGAAATTTTTCATCTATGTTCATATGTCATGCATGGGATTCACGGTTTTTGGCATGTCACGCTTTCTCCTCTTATAGCTTCGGTCATGGTAAGTTCCAGGGGTGATGGCTCGGTCCTAGGGGTTCCTAGGGGACTCATAGTTGTCTAGATCAAGGGAGGATAGTGGCTAAGGGTTCGGGCGAACCAGATCATGTAGTAGAAGTCGTGAGTGGTGCATCACGCCGTAGGGCTGGTGCGTCCACTTGCAGAGGTTCGTTCTCCCTGGTCGGTCCACTGTTTGAGGTAAGGTTGGTCAAGTTAGAACCATCTAGACCTGGGGTGGTCCAGACAGAAGGGATCTGGCAGTGGTGACCGGAGCAGGGATAACAAATGCCAAGACCAGCAGGTCGTTGTGACGGCGCAGCATGGCTAGAGCGTCCACTTGCAGCAACCAGTTCTCCCTGGTTAGCCAACGGTTTGAGCCAAGTTAGGTCAGGTTAGGACCGTCTGGACCTGGGGGTGGTCCAGCCGGAAGGGCTCCGACCATGGTGGCCGGAGCAGGGAGGATGAACGTGAATACTGGACGCTGCTCGCGTGCGCCGCTGGTGTGTGCGTGTGTGTGTCCGGTTTAGGGTTAGTTTTGAATGGGTTCGGTACAGTTGAACCGGCTGGTTTGATTGGACAGGATCGGTTCTTCGAGTCTCGAGTCAAATGTTTTAAAATCTATCCAAGTTATTTTATTTAAGGACCTGTATTTTTATTAATATGTCGAAGGCCCAATTTTAAAGAAAATAGTCAAAAGGTCCAAATTGAGTCAAATATTTTTAAATAATTTAAGTTATGTTTAATTTTAAGTTTTAGTCAAATTTAGGGCTTTAGGAATTTTAACTAAGTCAAAAGCGATTTTTTTTGGGATTTAATTTGGTCAAAATCGGTCTTTTGGTCAAAATCGGCTTTCGAGGTCAAAGTTGGTTTAAATTGATTTTAAAAGTAAAAATCGATTTTTGTATGTCCCAAATCAATTTTAGAAGTCGAAAATTGATTTTAATTAGTTCCTTTTGTCTTGATTTTTTTTATAAATCAAATATTTAAGAAAATAGGCAAAAATTGGGATAAAGCGGTGAACATTCGTTTCCTCAACCGGTTTTAGAGCGACGTTTGGACTGGAAGTAGCGAGCCAGGCCCCGGAATCAACCCTTGACCGAAGTAGAAAAATATAGAAGCCCGTAAATGCATAATTAATCATATATGTAGTATGTTATGTACGTAAAGGTTTTAAAGAAAAGAATTAATTATCCATTAACGGGCTAAGATTTTAAATTGCATGATTTTAGGAAAATTCACGCATCATGAGATTTTATGAAACGATCAGGCATGTCCTTTTTAAGTTAAAAATCCGAGGAAAGGAAGTGATGTGGCAAGTCTACGATGGGAGTTAACCGGGTAGCCGGGCCCGGGGATCCCCTGTTTTTAGGAATGATTTCAGGATTTCAGGGCCTATGGATCCCGAGGTAAGGTCGGGTGAAGTGGCAGTTTTCAAGATGTGTGACATATAGGGATCCCGAGGTAAGGTCGGGTGAACCACACCGCCACGTACGTTGGTTATTACGACTGATCAGTCACACTTTGCTCACATCCACTGATATGACTCTTACGCTTTCTTTCAGATTACGATATGTCATGCCTTATATGATATATGATATGTTATGATATGATTACATGATGAAATGTTTTAAGATCATGCACGCATCCATATCTTTTACGTTATTTTAATTACAGCATGTGCTTGCATGTGCTTTTATTAGTATGTACTTTGTTATGCATTACGATAGAGCATGCTGAGCCTCTAGGCTCACTAGGTTTAAATGGTGCAGGTGATGATCCTGTTGATGAGCTCATTCCGACTGACGGCGATGATCTCTGAGCACCGGTTGCAGCAGTGCCCCGTGACCGCCTTTATGATTTAGTTTTGTCATGTTGCAGTTTAGATACTGGTTTTAAAACATGTTAACTTTCAGTATTCTTTTTACTCGATGATTTTACGATGTTGGATGTTTGACGTTTCTAAATATTCCTTTATTTAAGCTTAAAATATTTTGAGAAAATGATTTAGAAATTGTTTTAGAATGAAACGAGCAATATTGAAAGTTTATGCTTCCGCAAATGTTTTAAAAAAAAATAATAGAGTGTGGTTCGTTTCAGTTGGTATCAGAGCGGTGGTTCTGGTGGGGTACTTGCCTGCTGCGTGGAGCTCAGAAGTCGCACTACCAGTATGTGAGTTTTATTTTTGAGTTATGTTTATGTTTGTATGCTGAATGTTTAAGTTTTACATGAGTTCTGGCCTTTGAGTTTTAAATTAGACGCTTAGTTATGCACTTAGATTTACGTGATAAGGTTTTGGTGTGCATGATTCCTCCCAGACATGCTATCGGTACGTAACTTAATTTCGGGGACGAAATTTCTATAGGGGGGGAGATTGTAACGTCCCGAAATCCAGACTACGTAGAAATGAGTGCATGACTAGAGGGAAAATATTTTTAGATGATTACATGCCTTATTATATGATATATTTATGATTTTATGCTGCATGGTATGCATGTGTTATTTTTCAGCCTGCTTGAGCTACGGACGTGTGGACGAGATTAGGGTCGACCGAAAAGAAGATAATTGAGATTTTAAGTTATGAGATTTTTAAGGATGGATTTATTTTAATTTTAAGCATATTTTTGGAAATTTGGATTTTTTATAATTATTTTGGAGAGGAACCCGTTTTTCGCCTATACAGGCTAGTATTTGAGTTTTAAGCACTTTAAAATTTTAGGAGGCCTAGATTTCGAAACTTTATGATTATTAAAGCCCAATTATGAGTTTTAAACACTTTTTTATTAATTAGATGGGCAAGCTTATAATTTTTTTATTAAAGCCATATGTGTCATTTTAGGCACCTTAATTACTTCTTAAACACAAATTTAAACACACCATAGCCTTCATCTATTGTACCAACCGTCTTCACCCTCCCTTATCACACAAAGCTTAAAAATTTATACAGCCATTGAAGGAGCTTGGTGATCAAATTCCGGCGGCGCCCCGATCTCGCCACCTACAACGTCTGTACCTCGCAGATCAACGTTTCCTTCAACCCAGGCATGTGATATCAATTTCTTTGCTCACCATTTAAATAATAATAACCTGTTTTATGAAAATTATGCATGAAAGTTGTGTGTATTCCTCGAAAATTTTCATCTATGTTCATATGTCATGCATGGGATTCACGATTTTTGGCATGTCACGCTTTCTCCTCTTATAGCTTCGGTCATGGTAAGTTCCAGGGGTGATGGTTCGGTCCTACGGGTTACTAGGGGACTCATGATTGTCTAGATCAAGGGAGGATATTGGCTAAGGGTTTCGGGCGAACCAGATCATGTAGTAGAAGTCGTGAGTGGCGCATCGCGCCGCAGGGCTGGTGCGTCCACTTGCAGAGGTTAATTCTCCTTGGTCGGTCCACGGTTTGAGGTAAGGTCAGTCATGTTAGAATTTTCTGGACCTGGGGGTGGTCCAGACCGAAGGGCTCCGGCAGTGGTGGCTGGATCAGGGATAACAAACGCCAAGATCAGCTGGTGGTTGCGACAGCGCAGCATGGCTGGAGCGTCCACTTGCAGCGACAAGTTCTCCCTGGTTAGCCAACGGTTTGAGCCAAGGTCGGTCAGGTTAAGACCGTCTGGACCTGGGGGTGGTCCATCCGGAAGGGCTCCGGCCATGGTTGTCCGAACAGGGAGGACGAATGTGAAGACTGGACGCTGCTCGCGTGTGCCGCTGGTGTGTGCGTGTGTGGGTCCGGTTTATGGTTAGTTTTGAATGGGTTCGGTTCAGTTGAATCGGCTGGTTCGATTGGACCGGATCGGTTCTTCGAGTCTCGAGTCGAATGTTTTAAAATCGGTCCAAGTTATTTTATTTAAGGACCTGTATTTTTATTAATATGTCGAATGTCGAATTTTAAATAAAATAGCCAGAAGGTCCAAATTGAGTCAAATAATTTTAAATAATTTAAGTTATGTTTAATTTTAAGTTTTAGTCAATATTAGGGCTTTAGGAATTTTAACTAAGTCAAAATCGATTTTTTTGGGTTTTAATTTGGTCAAAATCGGCTTTCGAGGTCAAAATTGATTTAAATTGATTTTAAAAGTCAAAGTCGATTTTTATGAGTCCCAAATTGATTTTAGAAGTCAAAAATTGATTTTAATTAGTTCCTTTTGTCTTGATTTTTTTAAGACATCAAATATTTAAGAAAATAGGCAAAAATTGGGATAAAGCGGTGAACATTCATTTCATCGGACGTTTTTAGAGAGATGTTTGGTCTAGAAGTAGTGATCCAGGCCCTGGAATCAACCCTTGACCGAAGTAGAAAAATATAGAAGCCCGTAAGTGCATAATTAATCATATATGTAGTATGTTATTTACGTAAATGTTTTAAAGAAAAGAATTAAATTATCCATTAACGGGCTAAGCTTTTAAATTGCATGATTTTAATAAAATTCACGCATCATGAGATTTTATGAAACGATCAGACATGTCCTTTTTAAGTTAAAAATCCGAGGAATGAAAGTGATGTGGCAAGTCTAAGATGGGAGTTAACCGGGTAGCCCGGCCCGAGGATCCCCTGTTTTTATGAATTATTTCAGGATTTCAGGGCCTATAGATCCCGAGGTAAGGTCGGGTGAAGTGGAAGTTTTCAAGAGGTGTGACATATAGGGATCCCGAGGTTAGATCGGGTGAACCACACCACCACGTATGTTGGTTATTAAGACTGATCAGTCACACTTTGCTCACATCCACTGATATGACTCTTACGCTTTCTTTCAGATTATGATATGCCATGCCTTATATGATATATGATATGTTATGATATGATTACATGATGAAATGTTTCAAGATCATGCACGCATCCATATCTTTTACGTTATTTTAATTACAGTATGTGCTTGCATGCGCTTTTATTAGTATGTACTTTGTTATGCATTACGATAGAGCATGCTGAGCCTCTAGGGCTCACTAGGTTTAAATGGTGCAGGTGATGATCCTGTTGATGAGCTCATTCCGACTGGCGGTGATGACCCTCTGAGCGTCGGTTGCAGCAGTGCCCCGTGACCGCCTTTATGATTTAGTTTTGTCATGTTGCAGTTTAGATACTGGTTTTAAAACATGTTGGCTTTCAGTATTCTTTTTACTCGATGATTTTACGATGTTGGATGTTTGAAGTTTTTAAATATTCCTTTATTTAAGCTTAAAGTATTTTGAGAAAATGATTTAGAAATTGTTTTAGAAGGGAACGAGCCATATTTAAAGTTTATGCTTCCGCAAATGTTTAAAAAAAAATTTCTAGAGTCTGGTTCGTTTAACTGAATCACCCTTTCTGATTGACCATCTTTCTGGGGGTGAAAGGCTGTGGTAAAGGTCAACTTAGTACCCAAAGCTCTGTGTAAACTTTTCCAAAAAGCTGACGTAAATCTTGGATCTCTGTCAGATATGATCGAGACTGGGATACCATGGAGTCTTACTATTTCTCTTATATACAGCTCGACATATTTATTCACATCAAAAGTTGTCTTAACTGGTAAGAAGTGAGCAGATTTGGTGAGTCGGTCCACTATAACCCAAATGGAATTGTATCCTTGAACAGTTCTGGGTAAACCAACTACAAAATCCATTGAAATACTCTCCCACTTTCATTTTGGTATTTGTAGGGGCTTTAGCATCCCAGCTGGTCTCTGATGCTCAGCTTTGACCAGCTGACAGGTTAGGCATTCTGAAACAAAACTTGCAATATCACGTTTCATGTCTGGCCACCAATACAACTTCTGAAGATCTTTGTACATCTTAGTACTCCCTGGGTGCACTGATTACGGGGCTGTATGAGCTTCTGCCATCAGATCAGATCTCAAGTTGTCCACGCTAGAAACCCATTGTATATCTTGATATCTAACGATTCCTCCAGCTGTGGTATAGAGATCACTTCCTCTCTCTACATCTTGTTTCACCCACTTCTTCAGCAGTTCATCTCTCAGCTGATCCTATCTAATCTGATCTAACAACGAAGACTGGATGGTGAGAACAGCTAGGGCTACATTACTATGACGGGGCACCAGCTCTAGCTCAAACTTTCAATCTCATATGCTAAGGGCCTCTGAGCTGTGATCTGGGTCAATCCTATCGACTTCCCGCTAAGAGCATCTGCCACCACTTTGGATTTTCGTGGGTGGTAGCTAATGGTACAATCATAATCTTTGACCAGCTCTAACCACCTCCTCTATCTCATGTTCAATTCTTTCTGGTTGAAGAAGTACTTTAAACTCTTATGGTAACTCTTATGGTCCGTGAATATCTCACACTTCTCCACATACAGATAATGTCTCCAAATATTCAGGGAAAAAACCACCGCTGCTAACTCTAGATCATGCGTAGGATAGTTCTTCTCATGATTCTTCAACTGTCTAGAAGCATATGCTATTAACCTACGATCCTGCATCAACACAGCTCCTAAACCTAGCTTGGAAGCATCTGTGTAGATAACAAAATTCCTTGCTCAGAAGGCATGGTTAGCACTGGAGCTTCTATCAACGCTTGATTCAACTTCTCAAAACTCTTCTGACAACTAGGGGTCCATTCAAACTTAACTTGTTTACTAGTCAACGAAGTCAATGGAACCGTTTTCTTCGAGAATCCTTGAATAAATCGCCTGTAATATCCAGCAAGTCCCAAAAAGCTCCTTACCTCTGAAACATATCTGGGCACAGGCCAGTCTCGCATAGTTCGACCTTAGCTGGGTCAACTTCTAATCCATCCTTAGAAATGATGTGACCAAGAAATGCAACCTTCTCCAACCAAAACTCACACTTGCTAAACTTAGCAAATAGTCTCTTATCCTTCAAAATTTGTAGCACTATCCTAAGCTGGTTAGCATGCTCTGAGCTGGTCTTGGAATACTATCTATAAATACGATAACAAACTGATCCAAAAACGGCTGGAAAACTTTATTCATCAAATCTATAAAAGCCGATGGAGTGTTGGTTAATCCAAAAGGCATTACTAAAAACTCATAATGACCATAACGTGTCCTGAAGCTGTCTTATAGATATCGGCCTCTTTAATCTTAAGCTGATGGTATCCAGATAGCAAATCTATCTTGGAAAACACTGCTGCTTCCTTCAACTTGTCGAACAAATCCTAAATTCTAGGCAGGGGGTATTTATTCTTAATGGTAAGCTTATTCAACTCTCGGTAATCTATACACAATCTTAAGCTCCCATCTTTCTTCTTAACGAACAGAACAGGGGCTCCCCACGGGGATGTACTGGGTCGAATGAATCCCTTATCCAACAGATCTTGAATTTGTTCTTTTAGCTCATTCATCTCTGTAGGAGCAAGTCAAACCTCTAGAAGCAGGATCATAATGTCAAAACAGTGATTTTATCAATTCAACAGATTCCACAATCTGTTGAAGAAATTAATATCGACAATAATCATACCGCAAGTACCAGCAATTTTATCAATTCAATTCAAAAATTTAATTCCAAAAATGGTACGCTCACATTGAATTGGTTTTTTTGACCTCAAAATAACTCTTATCGCTCCGTTGACTCTGGAGCGGATCATAATGTTCTCAGAGAAGGAGTCATTCCATCCAAATACTATGAGAAAACAACAGAACAATTGTACACAGCTAATTCAAAACCTCTAGAAGTAAGATACAAATTATCCAATGCACATATATGTAATAATGGATACATTTGAAAAACATTTTTACTCTAGTCCGAGACATATCTCAGGATATGATCCTTGGTACTCCTTTTCTTACACAAATCTACCCATTTCAGGTCAACAATTAGGGTGTGTTCACCAAAATACATGGTCGACACATTCTTTTACCTTTCATCACATATGTTAAACAAAAAGAAATATTTCTATTAAAAAATTCTTCAATTTTTAAACAAATAAATATTATACATAATAAAAAACAACATATTAATTCATTAAAAGAAGAAATTCCTTATCTCCAACTTGAAGAACAATTAACTAATCCTCATATTAAACAAAAAATATCTGAACTTGAACTCTATATAACCAACCAAATATGCAGCGAACTTCCAAACGCCTATTGGGATCGCAAAAGTCATATAGTAACCCTTCCATATGAAAAAGATTTCAATGAACGACATATCCCTACAAAAGCCCGTCCTATCCAAATGAATCAAGAATTCTTACATCACTGTCAAATCAAAATCCAAGATCTCTTATCTAAAAAATTAATACGACAATCAGAATCACCCTGGAGTTGTTCCGCTTTTTATGTTGTCAAACAAGCTGAACTGGAACGTGGTGTTCCACGTTTAGTTATAAATTACAAATATTTAAACAAGGTACTTCAATGGATGAGGTACCAAATTCCTAATAAACGAGATCTCATTAACCGATTACATTCAGCTAAAGTATTTTCAAAATTTGATATCAAATCTGGTTTCTGGCAGATCCATATTGATGAAAGAGATAGATACGAAACAGCATTTACTGTCCCATTTGGCCATTACGAATGCAATATAATGCATTTGGTCTAAAAAATGCTCCTTCTGAATTCCAACGAATTATGAATGATATTTTCAATCCTTACAGTTCTTTCAGTATTGTCTACATAGATGATATCCTCATATTTTCTGATAACTTAGATCAACACTTCAAACACTTAAGACATTTCCTCCAAATCATTAAACAAAATGGTCTCGTATTATCTCAAAAGAAAATGAAATTATTTCAGACTTCAGTCCGTTTTCTAGGACATGATATATCAAAACGTCTGATAAAACCAATTCATCGGGTCATCCAATTTGCTGAATAATTCCCTAATCAAATTAAAGACAAAAATCAGCTTCAAAGATTTTTATGATGTTTAAATTATATTGCTGAATTCTTCCCAAAACTCAGACAGATTTGTCAACCTTTATATGAACGTCTCCAAAAGAACCCCCTCCATGGTCTGATATCCACACTAGCATTGTCAAAGATATAAAAGATAAAGTTCAGACATTACCTTGCTTAGGTATCCCTACTCCAACAACATTCATGTTCGTTGAAACAGATGCCTCGGATATAGGTTACGGTGGCATTCTCAAACAACGTTTAAATTCCCATGAAAATTTAGTACGATTTCATTCTGGTCTCTTGCTCGAACCACAAAAAAAAACTTACTCTACAATCAAAAAAGAAATTTTATCAATTGTTCTTTGTATTTCAAAATTTCAAGATGATATTTTTAATAAATCATTTCTTTTACAGGTAGACGGCAAATCTGCTAAGGAAGTTATTTCAAAGATGTTCAAAATCTTGTTTCCAAACAAATATTTGCCAGATGGCAAGCAATTCTTTCAGTTTTTTTATTTTTAAATTGAATTATCAAAGGGGAAGATAATTCACTTCCTGACTTCCTTACCAGAGAGTTTTTACAAGGAAAACAAACTTTTATTGCAGATGGATCCGTCAAACAGAAATTGCAAACTCCAAAGGATTATGAGATTTCTCCATCTAGTTCAAAAAACCTACAAATCCAACCTCATACACCTCAAAGAACGCCTATTCAAAGACCTTCAGGTCCCTCTACTGGCGCCTTCCCACCTTTAACCTCAAATTACAATAAATACAGTCCCCTCAATAACCTTCCTGAATTACCTTACAAATCAGTCATAGCTTCACCTTCTTCTCAAACACCTGCCCAAACAGTCCCAACTCAAGAAGACTACAAATATACCACGAAACCGTGGAAGGGGGATCTCAGTTGTGCCCCCTTCACTGATATTGTTGGGTAACCACGGCGGATCCGGATCACGCTCCCGGCGAGGCAGCGGAAGAACAAAATTGCCGGGAGACGATCAATACAATTCAATTACAAATAACAATCTATGACATTCATAGGGCGTTTAGATTGCTACCTTGCTGGCAACTCGTGCCTGGCTCCGACCAATTTCTCGAGGAAACCGGCACTTCACGGTAGATTGCGGTAGACTACGTCAATCAGGTGTGATATGAGTTAATTAGTCTAAGTCTATATTAAATAGACTTGGTGATGGATTTGGATCCGGCCCAACGGGCCCGGGTCCAACGGACGAACATTCGGTTCATCTCCATCACCGAGACTTCATCGTAACTCCGATCGCCGATCAGATCCGACGGATCGACTCAGTTTCCAAAATTGAATACTATGATCTGAAAAACCATTTTTCAGAACCCCAGTGCAAAATGACCGTTTTGCCCTTCAACATCGGGAAATCCCGATTTGAACCCTGTTGACTTTTGGGAAGTCGCACTACCCAAAATCCTCTTCTCATGCTCAACACATTGAGCTGATTATCCGTGCGGGAATCTCGAATCCAGTACTTGTGTGACCATCAATGGTTCAGGGATACAGCTAGCCGTGGGCCCACAACCATTGTGGCTTCGGAATCACAATTCCGAACTTGCCCATCGGATCATGGTAAGAGCGTCTAGCAACATCACCCCATGATCCCCTAGGTATCACTGATAGTGCCTGCAAGAACCAGTTGGTCGTGGTTAGCGTACGGTACGGTCCTTTCAATCCATATATCCCGATCAGATCAACGATCATTGGTAAATCGAGAGTCGCTAAAGATCCGATAGCTATGCATACATCTTGGAGATCGAATAGTGACATCGCTAGTGTAACTAGGTAAACACATTTACCTAAAACACTTCTAGTACTCTGGCCAGAGATTTATACACTATTATCCCCTCAGATTGCATAGGATATCCACGCATTTCTGCGAGCGGTGAATCCTCGACAACGATGCATCGACTCCTACATGCATCGGGGTCTCACCCAATCCCGCCGCCTGATGACCCCAAGTGAGTCGGCAAACGAGTCAAAGTGAGACGCCTATCATGTAGAGTCTCAATGACGTTTTGAGTCGTGAGGACTAATCAGTACAACCAAGACCTCGGACTTATCCACTCGACAAATGGTAACCACTTGGAAAGTCCGAACGAGGGTAGTTCGATAGATCAACAGGTCACTATCTATCTGCATGCTCAGAACATCACAATGTTCCCTACCAATGAAACGTTGTACTTCGCATCGCAGATACTAGTCTCTAGCTCGGACGGCCTTATTCTCATTTTGACGGCCCAATCGACTAGGAACATGTTCAGAATACACAGTGACTATTAGATGTGTTTCATGATAGCCGTCATACCCACTATCACATCTAACATACACTTTAGTGCATTATAGGTCTTTACTCAACGCAATTGTTAATCATCATACAACACAATGAAAGTAAAGAGTGCCATATAAATAAATGCGAATATCATATATAAAGATTGTCATATACAAGAGTCTGTGAACCCACACGCCACAAGTTGGCTTGTTGGGCATCTACTCTAACAGATATCCCTCAAAAAATCAAAAAGCATGATTACATCCGTCGTAGATTTGTTCAAAACATATTTTGGGAGACTAACAACCCCTTCAAAATTCAAAAAATTTATGATCTAATTCTTGTGGATACTGATTCCGTAGAAATAGTTCACAAAAAGGATCCTCACGGAGATATTATTTTTCAAAATGCATCATCAAGCAGGTTATCTCCGCCACCCAATGGGATGGTATTTTCGAAACAAAAAAATTTTCCGTACGTTTCCAACCTTCCGAGTTCAACTATGTCGATTACAAAGCAGTCTGGTATCGAACATTTTATATCCAGCCTTTCTCACATTCCTGGTTTTCACTTTTCATTCTGGATGTGATTCCAACTTCCCCATCTGGTTCCATGACTGGTGGAAAAAGATGGGTTCTGATTCATCAATTCTACCAACTGATATAAAAAAAGGATTGGAAATTTTCTCCCGAACCTCCTGTCTCAACAATTTTCAAAAACCATAATGTTTTCATGCCGAGTTCAAAGTCCTCTGGATTTTTTCATGGGATTTTAACATTCAAAAAATGCATCCTGATCCAGTTCCCTTTTCTCTGGTACGCACTCACCGTATTAAATGGTGGGGAATGTTTCAAACACATCTTTGTAATGAGCATGCAGTACGTCATCTACTCTCAACTGGCCAAAACCAAAGTATACCTCTGAAGATCATAAATAGAAAGCACCTATTCAAGAAACGACTCAAAAGTCGAAAGGAAATCTAGACCCAGTCCAAAAAGATTTCTTAGATGCTTTCAATAGGGATCAATATTTACAAAATCGGTTTTTTGAGTTCATGACTCAATGTTCCTCCAAATCTGCAAAATCAGAAGAATTGGTCTCATCTGACCCCTACGGTGGACCGGCAGCTCAATACCCCTTTGATTTCTAAATCAAAGGTCTTTCAATTAAAAAGTATAAAATTTCGAAAATTTTGCAAATCTCAATTTCAACCAGCTTCCCGACAGCATCTTGACAGCTCTTGGGCACACTTCAAAGATGACAGCTTCAAAGATTCCCGTTATCAAAAGAGGGTCCACAGGCCCACATTTCAAAGACGCGTGAAGACTTTACAACAAAAAGATAAATAGCAGTGGTGGACAACTCACACCCACTAGCAAAAGCAGACAGATACCAACATCTCAATCAAAGTAGCAAGTGGCCGACAAAGACTAATTCAAAAGAAAAGAAGTGCAAGACAGCTCAAAAGATTCCCGTGCAAGTGTTCAACTAAGTTTTCAAATGTAATTTCAATATATATGCATTGTATCCTTTCTTTAGAGGGCAGAGCGAATTTAGACTACGAAAATATTCTCAGTTTGCATCTGAGTCCTCTGCTATCTTTTCCCACTGTAAGAATTTCAATTTTCAATAAATAAAATTCAAGTATTTCTTTCATTTTGTTCATTATGATCATGCTTCTGTTTTGACATTATGATCCTGCTTCTAGAGGACGCAGTGATAAACAGCCTATAAATACAGAAGATATTAAAAAAAAATTCAACAGAATAATTATTCTAAACAAAGACTTAAGAAAATTGCTACCCAGGTAGATCATATTTCGAATAGTTTTCACCAATCACAACCCGCAAAAAAAATCAATATTTAATGATACAGCCAAACCCTTCTTCCAGACAAAAATCATCCCGACGGAAAAAGGAAAACAACTTCAAAGTAATACCGATTTTCTCCTTAATAAAATTTCAACCAAACTTTCAGAGATTGGTACCTCTGGCAGTAAAATTAATTGTGTCAAAACCAATAATGATCAACATAATGAATTCCAAACTTCTAGTACTACTGATTCTGATTCAGAATCAGAAAACGATGTCAATATAATTGAAAATCCCTTTACGGATGAAGATGATCAAATTAATAAGATATATAACAGACTAAGACGATTTAATAATAACAATACTTGTAACTATTATCAACGCCCTACCCCAGCCGATATTGGTTATGAAGAACGTAACCAATTCAAAAGCACCAAATACGATGGTCAATCATTAATCGAATGGAACATTGATGGAAAATCCGAATATGAAATTTTAAATACGTTACAAGAAATGAGCATGGCCAGTATGACTTACAAAATTAAAGGTCAAAATGAAGAAACAACCACGACTCTGATTATTCAGGGTTTTACTGGCCAATAACGTAACTGGTGTGATAATGCCTTACCCCTCGAATCAAAATTAAGTATAATTAATCACACAATTCAAATTGAAGATGATGCGGGTAATATCAACGAATAAAATGATTCATGTGAATACTTAATCATTACGATTTCGATGTATTTTATTGGAAATCCCAAAGAAGAATTTAATTCCTCCAAAATAATTTTAACAAACCTTAAATGCCCCTCCTTAACTGACTATCGTTGGTATAAGGATGTTTTCCTCACTCATGTTCTACGCCAAGAAGACTGTAATATGTCTTTCTGGAAAGAACGTTCATCATGGGTCTATCCCGACTCTTTGCAGAACTCATTATTCAAAAGTTAAAAAGTGCGATTGGCACTGAGGACATTCCTTTCAGTGAAATGACCTTTGGACAACTATTCGCATTCATTAAAAAAGAAGGTTTATCATTATGCTCCGAACTCAAGCATCAAGCCAAATACAAAAATGATAGAACCACCACTAGAAAGAACTAGGAAGTTTCTGTACAATATTCGGATTAATGAACATTAATCCTGGTTTGAGTCCTCTGCTATCTTTCCCACTGTAAGAATTTCATTTTCAATAAATAAAATTCAAGTATTTCTTTCATTCTGTTTATTACGGTTCATTGTGCCACCGTAACCTATATCCGAGGCATCTGTTTCAACAATCATGAATGCTGTTGGACTATGGATACCTAATCAAGGTAATGTCTGAACTTTATCTTTATACATTTGATAATGCTAGTGTGGATATCAGACCATGGAGGGGGGTGGGGTTCTTTTGGAGACGTTCATATAAAGGTTGACAAATCTGTCTGAGGTTTGGGAAGAATTCAGCAATATGATTTAAACATCCTAAAAATCTTTGAAGCTGATTTTTGTGTTTAATTTGATCAGGAAATTTTTCAGCAAATTGGATGACCCGATGAATTGGTTTTATCAGACCTTTGGATATATCATGTCCTAGAAAACGGACTGAAGTCTGAAATAATTTCATTTTCTTTTGGTATAAGACGAGACCATTTTGTTTAATGATTTGGAGAAACTGTCTTAAGTGTTTGAAGTGTTGATCTAAGTTATCAGAAAATATTAGGTTATCATCTGTGTAGACAATACTGAAAGAACTGTAAGGATTGAAAATATCATTCATAATTCGTTGGAATTCAGAAGGGGCATTTTTGAGACCAAATGCATTACATTGCATTCGTAATGGCCAAATGGGACAGTAAATGCTGTTTTGTATCTATCTTTTTTATCAATATGGATCTGCCAGAAACCAGATTTGAGATCAAATTTTGAAAATACTTTAGCTGAATGTAATCGGTTATTGAGTTCTCGTTTATTAGGAATTGGGTACCTTATCCATTGAAGTACCTTGTTTAAATGTTTGTAATTTATAACTAAACGTGGAACTCCACGTTCCAGTTCAGCTTGTTTGACAACATCAAAAGCGGAACAACTCCAGGGTGATTTTGATTGTCGTATTAATTTTTTTATAAGAGATCTTGGATTTCGATTTGACAGTGGTGTAAGAATTCTTCATTCATTTGGATAGGACGGGCTTTTGTAGGGATATGTCGTTCATTGAAATCTTTTTCATATGGAAGGGTTACTATATGAATTTTGCTATCCAAAAGGCGTTTGGAAGGTCGCTGCATATTTGGTTGGTTATATAGAGTTCAAGTTCAGATATGTTTTTGATGGTCCGCGGAAATAGGATTACAAGATCAGCAGGCGCTTTTTTGACAACCATTTAAAATTTTGCGCTGCTGATACTACTGGAGCTGCAATAGCTCGTTTGTTCTTGAACATTAAAAGCAAAGAGCACCGGAGACAGATCTGGTATGATTTAAAAATCATGCGGAAAATACCAGAACTGAATCCTATATTTTAAAACAACTCAAACAGATTTATGTACAACATAAATCTGTTCAAGACTCGTGCGTGCTTGTGTGCTGCTGAAATGCTAGAATGCTAAGTGCTGAACTGTTTATGCGAATGCTAAAGTAAATGCTGAAGGCTTAAAGAACACAATACAGTACGCAGCATATTTGTTTATGGAAGTTCGGATATCAACATCCTACATCTCCCCTTCTTCCACCTCGGAAGGATCCACTACTTCAAATGCACAACAGCCGCAACTGTGTGACTAACTACATACACAAGAGTTTAACGTCTTCATGCTTGGACGGGAACTGTGAACATATTTCGAGATTCATTCACAAACAGTTGTGAATGAATCCGGGTGTGTGAGATTGATACATTGAACGCTCAACTCTCTGTTTTTCTCACACACTAGGGAAATGCTCTAACAAGCTAATTTTAGCTACACTGTCAACTGCAATGAAACTCTCTCTCGAATGATTAGTTGACAGCTTCACTTCAGATTATTTTCCCTCTGTTGGTGCACTGTGTAATCAATGAATATTTCCCACAGTATTGTAGTTGCACCAACGTCGTCTCTCAACTGGACGAACGACACTCCACTGAACTTCTGTGGTCACTCAGTTCCT
>KQ996487.1:128267-153810 GCA_001598015.1 Dorcoceras hygrometricum
TTTATAAGTACTGTTAATGAATCTATTAACAGTCGCCTTTCAAGAAGCTTTATCATGCTCCAGCTGATTACGAACAGCTGATGTAACTCTGGACGTCTCCATTGCTAATTCAACTGCTGATTCCATGAACACCAAACCACTGCTGATCGATATATTGCGAACCATCTGCTGGAAAGATATAGCTGCTGCTGATCGTCTTCTTTGTACCTAAAATCTGTACGCTTAAGTAGAATTGTTAGAATCACAATAATAGGTTTTGTGTAATTCAAAACTTAATCAGGATCTGTAAAAACATATCCAACAATCTCTCCCTTTTTGATTTACACAAAACCTTAAATCAACAATGCATGTTCTAACAATTCTCTCCCTTTTTGTGGGAATCAAAAAGAGTTCGAATCTGATGGTCTTCCCATTTAAAAACAAAAGCTCTCCCTACACTGTTACAACATAACAGCAGGAATTTTAATCTTTGAAAAACAAAACAGCTTTGGGAAGCACCATATGCAACATTATAAAATTTTGAAAACAAAAGCTGATGCATTTGCTCAAAATTATAAATGACAGTGACGCCACTCTCCCTGTCTTTTATAACATGAGCTCAAATCATTTTTAAACTTTAAAATTTTGCATCAGCTGAAATCCGCAAAACAGAACAATTTAAAGCACAAATCAGAGCATACAATTATTTCAAATAACACGTGCTACTGAGTTGCTTAAAATTATGAAAAGCCAGTACAGAGAACAGCTCAGATTTTTCATTCTTCTATCTCGCCCCATGTGCTTGTCACTAAGCCTCGCTCCAAGTGATCTTACAGCACAACGAAAATAGAAGCTTGGCATCTGCCCGAGACTCGCGCATCCCGACAGTTCATCAAGCGAAAAACCGGTTCTATATATAAACATATTCTGGCCTTCATAAAATAAGTTTCTCAAAAACTTTTAAAACATTTAAAATCATAGCACATGTGGTTTAAAATCAGTGCTCGTTCAAGAACAAAACCTGCTCTGATACCACTTGATGGTCCGCGGAAATAGGATTACAAGATCAGCAGGCGCTGTTTTGAATAGATTCATCAGCAATACTTATAATTGTGACTGTTGATAGATTCATCAACAGTACTTATAATCGCTTCCTCTCTTGCGCCTCCAGCTGATCTTCATCATCTGCTGGATTATTATGCTCCAGCTGGTTCAACTTTGGCCATCGCCTGATTACAAACAACTGAATCAACTCTGGACGTCTCCATCGCTAATTCAACTGCTGATCCAAGAACATCAAACCAACTGCTGAACATTCATTGTGTGAACCATCTGCTGAATATATTCTTCGACCTGAAATCTGCGCACTTAGAATAGAATTGTTAGAATAACAACAACAGGTTTTGTGTAATTCAAAACTTAATCAGGATCTGTAAAAACAGATCCAACAAAATGCGTAAATGTAAAAAATATAAGGATCAATATTTTGTTTATGAAAGTTCGGAGTTTAATATCCTAAGAAGGATATCCACTAGAAGATTTGATTTATACAACTTCTTGTACAAATCCGATCCGACAGCAAGCAGCTGCAAGAACTCCTAGTCTCACAATAGATACATACAGCAATCTGTTCTACGATATAAAGAAACAACTCTAAGCTGGTTTGCTATTCTAGTACTCAACGTTCGGTATTTACAATGTAAAATCAACACTATAGAGTGAAGTCCGAAAGTTTATATGACACAAAGAATTGATAAAACAATCTGCGTGTGTGTGTCACTAGCTGTGAGCTGGTTTGAGTAGAACTCTGTTTTTGCTCTTGTTTTCTTTCACGTAAGCTCGTAAAATCGTGTTGTATAATTGTTTGATCACAACATTAGGTTCTCCAACTGATCTGCTTCTCCAATTTATACCCTTTGGATCCAATGGTAATAAATATTATCAGTAGACACGTCGTATAAAATCCAAAGTGAGATAACTGCGGCATCTTAAATGCTTGTAGTGTTCACGTACACCTTCATTAAATACATTTCCTCTTTTAGCATACTTTACTGTTGCCGCAGCTGCGGATCTGGATCCTGCTCCCGGGGCGCAGCGGAAGAATTAAAAATTTGAAGCCCGGGAACGGTCAATACACCTATATAATTAATTATAAACATTCATAGAATGTTTAGAATATACCTTGCTGGCGTCTAGGCGCCTGGCTCCGATCAATTCCACGGGAAAATTGGCACTTTAACGGTTGAACAGCTACGGCCTCCTAATCCGATCCACGACCGAAATCTCAATTTCTTCGCCGGTTTGCACTAGAAAACCGACAAAAGTTTCACGGACGAAATCTCCTCACCGGAATGGTCGGAATAAATTCCGACGGCAGCGGCGGGCGAGAGGCGGCGACTGCTGCGGCGGCGAGAGGAGGAGAGGAAGGGAGAAAATATTAGCTGAGCAGCTTTTTGTGTGTTTCAAATGAATACTAAACCAAGTTAATGGGCTTGGATCGGCCCAGACCCAGGTGTACATTGGTTTCAAGTCCATCGCTGTGGCTCCATCATAATCCCGATCGACGATCAGATCGGACTGATCTACACAGTTTACAAAACTGAATATTATGATGTGAAAACAATTTTTCGGAACACCTAATCCAAAATAGCAGTTAGGCCCCTATAATCTTTAAGGATAGTCAAACTAGTCAAAGGTTAAGGAAATTGCACTTTCACCCTATTTAATTTTAGGAAGTCACACTTCCATCCTTCCTCCTACTATACTCAACAAATTGAGCTTAATTTCCGTACGGAAATTGAGAAACCAGCACTTGTGTGACCCTCAATGGTTCAGGGATACAGCTAGCCGTGGACCCACAACATTTGTGACTCCGAAACCACATTTTCGGACTAACTCATCGGATCATGGTAAAGCGTCTAGCAACATCGCCCCATGATCCTAGGTATCACTGATAGTGCCTGCAAGAACCAGTCGGTTATGATTAGCATACAGTACGATCCTTTCGACTCAAATATCCCGATCAGATCAACGACCATTGGTAAATCGAGAGTCGCTGGAGATCCAATTAACCAGGCATACATCTTGGAGATCAAATAGTGACATCGCATGTGTTACGAGGTAAACCCATTTACCCAAAACACATCTACTACTCTGGTCAGAGATTTATCACACTATTATCTTCTCAGATAGCATAGGATATCCACGCACAAGGGCGAGCGATGAATCCTCGACAACGAAGCATCGACTCCTTGTGCAGATGAATCCCGCCTGGATACGTCTTTCCTTATTTGAAGAATCACATGACGATACACATTTCCTTATTTAGCGAGAGGATCCCGAGGATCGCGGAGAATATTCGTCGAGATATTCTCTTCCCACCACTATTGCCCCTCTATAAATACCAGGTATGCTCCCTCCTTCATACACATTCATTCTCGCACTCACTTGCTCTCACAGCACATACTTTTGCTCTCTTTTCTCTCTCGCATCCTACCTGACTTAAGCATCGAAGGGGCTTCGCCGGACACACTTTCGACGCCCTCTGACCTGTGATTTATGGTTGCAGACATCAAGGAGAATCAACACCCATCTTCCAGTCCCCGACGACACAACGCTCGAGTTCCTAACGTGGTGGTAGCCCTCGGCTGAGATAATTTGCTATATCAGTATTGATCAGCTGATATTTTTTAGATATTCGATTAGAGTATTGAATATGAAAATTTCTCATACAATATAGTCTTTAGAAGATGCTGGTTAAAATTATTTGAAGTTAACGACTTTTTTTAGCATCTTTTCTTGGTATGAAAACGGGGAGTAGGATATTTAACTAGTTTGTCATCCCTAGCTAGTACTAGTAAACCCGAGCTAGCTGATGTAAGGATAGTAAATGAATTTCCAGAAGTGTTTCCAGATGACATCAATGGACTACCTCCAGATAGAGAGTTAGAATTTTCTATCGATTTAGTAACTAGAGCAGCTCCTGTTTCTAGACCACCCTATAGGCTTGCTCCTACAGAGATGAAAGAGCTAAATAATGTGAGGAACTCGTCTAAGCTGGTTAGTTTCAAATGAAAACTTGGGTCCTTTGGTTGGCTTGACAATTACTGTTCTGAGCTTAAAATCGATTACTACTCCATACTTGGATAACCAATCTATTCCCAAAATCAAATCGAATTCAGGCATAGGTGGAACAATCAAATTAGCGGTAACTACATGTCCTTGAAATTTGAGCTCTAAGTCACGGTATATACTTCGAGATATCAACTCTTCTCATGAAGGTACAGTTACACAATAGCCTATAGACAATCGTTCCGGCTTACAAGGTAACTTCTTAGAAATATCTTCAGCTATAAAGGAATGAGTCGCACCCGAATCTAACAAGGCAAATGAGGGCATACCAGCAACCAAAATCTTACCCGTAATTACAGTAGAATCTGGGTTAGCTTGCTCAGCTGTCATGACGTAAGCTCGACTGGCACCAGTTGTTTCGACTGAGGACAGAACTTGGAGATGTGTCCTTGAGCACCATACTTATAACATCCGATCTGGCCAACTTTACACTGTCCTGGGTGATTGTTCTGGTTCTTGGGGCAAACTGGCTTATTACTTACAGTTGGAATTGCACTGAGAGGCTGTGCTGGTATAGGTTTTTGTTCTTGAGGTCGCTGCTGGTTCTTGTTCTGCTTCTTAAATGGCCTCTGATCTACTTGTTGAAAGGACTGCCTCCTCTGCTGTATCTCCTGTTCAACATCCTTCCAATCCCTCTCAACTCACAGGGCCTTGTCTACTGCTTCTCTGTAAGTCTTGGGCTCTGCTAGCCTGACATTCAGCTTGAATGTAGGCTTCAGTCCTTCCACAAAATGACTCAACTTTTCCTCGGAATCTATTCCAGTGAGAGGCACAAAATAACAGCCTCTCTCAAACCTTTGGAACTCCTGTACTGTAATGTTCCCTTGTTTCAAAGTCAGGAATTCCCGCTTCAGCTCAGACCTCTTGTCTGCTGTGAAATACTGTTCGAAGAACACTTGTTTAAACTCATCCCATGTGTTTTGTTTAATATGAGTATTAGTTAATTGTTCTTCAAGTTGGAGATAAGGAATTTCTTCTTTTAATGAAATAATATGTTGTTTTTTATTATGTATAATATTTATTTGTTTAAAACTTGAATAATTTTGTAATAGAAATATTTCTTTTTGTTTAACAGATGTGATGAAAGGGAAAAGAATGTGTCGACCATGTATTTTGGTGAATACAACCTTATTGTTGACCTGAAATGGGTATATTTATGTAAGGAAAGGAGTACCAAGGATCATATCCTGAGATATGTCCCGGACGAGAGTAAAAATGTTTTTGAAACAGTATCCATTATTACATATATGTGCATTGGATAATTTGTATCTTACGTCTAGAGGTTTTGAATTAGTTGTGTACAATTGTTCTGTTGTTTTCTCATAGTGTTTGGATGGAATGACTCCTTCTCTGAGAATGTTATGATCTTCTCAAGAGTCAACGAGAACGATAAGAGTTATTTTTAAGTAAAAAATAACCAATTCAATGTGAACGTACCATTTTTGGAATTCAATTTGTTTATTGAATTGATAAAACTGCTGGTACTTGCGCTATGATTATTGTTGATATTAATTTCTTCAATAGATTGTGGATTGAGGAGCAACAGTTTGGTTTCTAATTCAATGTCTTTTTCACGTAGGGAAACAAATCTATTTGAAGTTGGTTAACTTGTTTTTTGAGTAAGTTAATTTCTGTCTGTAAATCTTTTGTAGTCACTTATTTAAGAATACTTTGTTGCGGATATTTATCAAATAATATTAATTAAAGTGAAGTGTTTTTTGATAGGATCTCGCTTTGAACTTTCTTCATCTATTATTAAATCTTTTAATTTATTAAGATATTTGAAGGACCAGTGCTGTTTGAGGAATGGGGGAGTAGGATATTTAACTAGTTTGTCATCCCTAGCTAGTACTAGTAAACCCGAGCTAGCTGATGTAAGGATAGTAAATGAATTTCCAGAAGTGTTTCCAGATGACATCAATGGACTACCTCCAGATAGAGAGTTAGAATTTTCTATCGATTTAGTAACTAGAGCAGCTCCTGTTTCTAGACCACCCTATAGGCTTGCTCCTACAGAGATGAAAGAGCTAAATAATGTGAGGAACTCGTCTAAGCTGGTTAGTTTCAAATGAAAACTTGGGTCCTTTGGTTGGCTTGACAATTACTGTTCTGAGCTTAAAATCGATTACTACTCCATACTTGGATAACCAATCTATTCCCAAAATCAAATCGAATTCAGGCATAGGTGGAACAATCAAATTAGCGGTAACTACATGTCCTTGAAATTTGAGCTCTAAGTCACGGTATATACTTCGAGATATCAACTCTTCTCATGAAGGTACAGTTACACAATAGCCTATAGACAATCGTTCCGGTGAGGACAGAACTTGGAGATGTGTCCTTGAGCACCATACTTATAACATCCGATCTGGCCAACTTTACACTGTCCTGGGTGATTGTTCTGGTTCTTGGGGCAAACTGGCTTATTACTTACAGTTGGAATTGCACTGAGAGGCTGTGCTGGTATAGGTTTTTGTTCTTGAGGTCGCTGCTGGTTCTTGTTCTGCTTCTTAAATGGCCTCTGATCTACTTGTTGAAAGGACTGCCTCCTCTGCTGTATCTCCTGTTCAACATCCTTCCAATCCCTCTCAACTCACAGGGCCTTGTCTACTGCTTCTCTGTAAGTCTTGGGCTCTGCTAGCCTGACATTCAGCTTGAATGTAGGCTTCAGTCCTTCCACAAAATGACTCAACTTTTCCTCGGAATCTATTCCAGTGAGAGGCACAAAATAACAGCCTCTCTCAAACCTTTGGAACTCCTGTACTGTAATGTTCCCTTGTTTCAAAGTCAGGAATTCCCGCTTCAGCTCAGACCTCTTGTCTGCTGTGAAATACTGTTCGAAGAACACTTGTTTAAACTCATCCCATGTTAGATTTACTAAATCTATTGACAGATTGCTCCTTCCCACCAGATCATTGCATCACCTCTCACATTTAGATAGCGCACCTATCCAGATCTGGAATCTGAAGGTATTCAAAAATAACTTCCATCGACTTGATCCAGCTCTCAGCAACAAGTGGATCTGTTGTACCACTAAATTCCTTGGGCTTCTGTCTTCGAAACTTCTTCTGGGAATCATCATGATTTGGTCCCCTGCTGTTAGAAGATTGGCTATTGCCTCTGCCGGACTATTCTACTAACAGTTCTAAGAGTTGGGTAATATGAACATTACTGTCTGGACTGGGTTCTACTTCAGGGGTGATTCTTCTACCTCTCCCTCTACCTGACATCTTAATCTATAGCCCGTAATCCACCACAAAAGAACATCAGAACTCATAAGAGAAAAGACTCTTAACATAACAAATAAACTCATAGATCAGGAGATGCAGAAGGAGAAAGTTGCTCCAGATTGGGAAGGTGTGTTTATCTCAGGACCATGCTCTGATACCAAGTTGTGACGCCCAAACCCATGAGAATAAATGGAATGGAGTAAAGGTATAATTGAAAAGAATAGAAGGACTAAATGCGAAAAATTGTAAACTGTATTCCCTTACAAAAGCTGAACGTAAACAGTTGGCGCCAAAAGTGAACAGTAGAAACAGATTTGGTATATAAGAACTTCAGATTTTCGATTACAAAAGTTGATATTACAACTAATGGAACTCTATATGAATTCTCTATTGTAGTAATGGATCTTAATACAGATTTAGTCAAAATATCAAAAACAACAGCTTTGTCTTCTCGGAAACGGTGGCCTTTGACAAACACACGCAACCCCCAAATCTGGTTCAACCCCCAGATAACAGTCGAAGCTTACTCAGTTTTCCACAACGGTTGTCTACTTTATGCATGTGGAACCCCATTAATTTTCTTCCAACATCATTTGGACTATGGAGTATCACAATTAATACGGGCCAACTTTTATCTCTTCTAATCCACCTAAGTAATTGCCAATTAAGTATTAAAAATCAAAATTTTTACCTTTTCATGAAGTCCAACTAGTCCCAAAATACAATGAGAATTAGTTATTTTCTAGATCTTTTTAAACAGAGTGGAAAATCTTCTAGATCTTAAGGCTTGCATACGGACCTATTTTGCTTCCCTGTGGACCTATGGATTAACCGAAGTTTTGAGAATTCAAGAGAATATATTATATCCTTGATAGTTCTTTATATATATATGACATCATGTCTTACTTGACATTGTTGTTCTTAATAAGGGTTTTATCAATATATCGTAACATAATTTAATTACCGAGCAGTCATATAAATGAGTGAGCCTAGGGGCTAAACAAGTAAAACTGAGGATAACAAGATCACATAATGCAGGCATAACTGAAACATAAAACATGAATTAAAGGAAGTCATCTGAACTCAAATCTTGCTACTAAAAGACAGATCGGAACATCATATCTGAATCGCTTTATACTGATTGACTTATGATCTAGAGGCTATCTGGTGGTCCTGGTGCATGAAGCATGTTATCTGAATCAGTAACTCTCTGTGAAGGGATTACAGTACTTCCATAATCTTTGTCCCTTCTGTGAAGAGATTATAGTCATACCGTAATCCTGTCCCTTCCTGATTGACTGGGTCCTCTATTCCATAAGTCCTTAAAACTGAAACATTACTTCCTTTACTTTAAAATAGCTAAAATACATGCTCTTGATCGAATAATCGTTTACTGAAACTGGTTGATTCACTGCTATGAAACTCATTTTATCTTTAAAAAATAACTTTACTGAGTGTACAGCTGAGATACGAGCTGATGATCGTAGAAACTAGCTCGGAAGAACGCAAAACAGCTTTGGCTAAAGGAAACAGATCTCAACATAAGGAACAGTTTTGGTACATAAAACAGATCTCGTGTGTGAAATAGATCACATGTGTGAAGAACAGCTTTGGATAACGAAATTAGCTTACGAATAGGAAAACAGATCTGGTTCTACGAAAACAACTTATGCGTTTTAAAACAGAGTTGGTTCTAAGGAAACAGCTTACGCGAAATAAAACGGTAACATAAGCTTCGTAAGAAGAATTTCAGCTTTGGAAGGTCACTCAGCTTTGAGAAACCATATCAGTTTCGAAATGAATCACATAGACCGGTGAAGAAAATAGGCTAGATCTGCTTAAAACGAGGATACTGCACCAGCTTAGATAGTCTCTAAACAGACCAGCTTAGCTTATTCGACCAGAACATAGTCCCGATCAAACCAGCACCGCCTATTTGTTCAGAGTCGATGTCCATAACTTTTACAGCACACCAGAAACTGAAATTCTCTTGGATTATCTTATCTGGAAATCTGTACAACTCAGACTTTTAAAACCACAACTGATTTGCTAAAAGATAACTGGTGAGTTTCCTCAAACTAAAACATCAAAGCAGTGAATCCATAGCTTACTCATGAACATGAACTGGCTGAATTGAAACATGCATCAGGCAAGCACACAACAGAAAACACGAAACAATATATGTTTTCCAGATGCAGCAAGAATCAATTCTACTTGCCTGAACTGAGAATCGCAACAGCATATGGACTTGGCTGGAAATATTCTCAAGCACACTCGGCGAACTCTTGTATATTTTGAGAGAAATGAAAGATTTTCTTGTAACAAAAATGAGCTCTTGAACATACGTAGAAATCATATATGTCGGAGCATGATTGCAGTAGGTAGAAGTACAATGATTAGGCATGGTAGCTTACCAAATCCTTGTAAAATTGATAAAAACTCCCTACCATTATTTTAATCTATAAACTTGTTACCACATTTTTATAAAAACAAATCTCCCATCCAAAGCATTTTATTTAAAAGAAAAGCTGCTCCAGCTCGGGATTGTTCTTGGGACGAAATCCTTCAAGAACCATCTGGACCGTACTTCTATGCTGGAAGCAAAAGAAATCAGCTTAGACAACTGAAACTAGCTTGAACTGAAATCTGGACGTTCAAATAACAAAACAGCCCTTGAAATAAAAAGGCTAACAATTGTGGTCCTATGGATTTTGGGGCGCTAAAGCTGAGCTGGATTGTATCTAATAAACTATTTAGCGATCAGCTTAGGAGTATCGATGTAAGCTTTTGGTGACCTTCGGGTTTAGCATAGATCAGATCAGACGTGAGCTGGTCTGAGAGGTTATCTCCGATCTGGGCTGTTTCGTTGTGCTGGTTTGAGTTCTGCCATGAGCTAGTTTTGGGGACACCAGCTTAGAGCAGCTTTGTGATTCCTATGTTTGTGCAAGCTGGATTAAGCTTAGAGATGTGCTGGATGCTCAGAGCTGGTCGGTTTGGAGCGAGAGTTGGTTTGTGTGCCTGAGCTGGTATAGTGGAGAGGTCTGAGCTGGTTTGACTTTATTGTAGCTGTGAGGAATCAGATTTTAGATTAGTGATTAATCGAATTGATTTAGGATTAGTCGCGAGGATTTTGAGTGTTTTTCGAGAGAAATCTGATTCTAGTATAATGCAGATGTTAGAATCCATCCGTGGCGCTAATACAAGGAACCAGACGTAGCGCATGCCAGACGTCAACGCAAGTCAACGGTACTGTAGCTCATAGCTGGTGAATTTGAATCAGTAGTTGCGCTTGTGTTTTGCTATTCAGTAGTTGTGCTTGAAAAGGTATCTACTGGCAGCAGTTGCATTGAGCGGGAGGAATAACGAGAAAGCCACACATGTTGGTCAATGTTTTGGTTTTGACTACTGTATTGTAGCGCTATCAGCTGTTGCGTTGTGAAAAATTGTTCCAGATGAGTGACCAGCTGCTGGTTTGAGGAACCAGTCGTGGGAGCAACGCGACATCATTTTGATAAGTTGAAACGCAGCGTTTTGAGTGTAACGCTTCTGTCCAGCTGTTGGCAGCAAAGATGACGTGTCCCTTTACGTCGTCTGGATTTATTTCGCGAGACCAGTCGTTGGTTGTTTAGCAAGGAATATGTTGTCAGCTGCTGGAGTGATGCGGTGTCGTTTTGATTAGTTGATGCGGTGTCGTTTTGGTGCACGAAGAGAAATGCAACGTCTGATGGTTGCTGCTGGTTTCGTTGATAGCAAGAGCTGATATCTGTTGTGAGCAACGGCTGGTGTCTGTTATTAGATACCTACTGTTTTGATGTCTGCTGATTTTGGTTAGCAGCAGCTGGTGGATTGAGAGATATATAGATAAGTGTTGATCGACACTTAGAATTATTCTGAACCTGATATTTCTTATCTCCAATTTCAAACCCTCGTTCTAGCTATTGTTCACCCGAACGTTTCTTCCCTAGATTTCTGTTGATTCCAGCCTTTGTTTTCGATGATTTTGGTGGTGCCGGGTTCCTTGTGAGTTGCTCTTCCGATTGTTACCCAGTTGAGGCTGTCGAACGACCTTGGAGAGGATCGCGAAGTTTTTGGTTTCTTTGTACAGTGGAATTTGATAGTTCTTCCGCTGGTTTCAGCTTCTGGGTAAGGAATTCCTACTGTTCTAAGCTTAGTATGGACTGTTAGTAGTTTGTTTAGAGTTAGAACCGGAGTTAGGTTCTGGACCGTAGGAAATGTTGAGATTTGAATTAGACATGAGTTATTGATTGAGTTTACTTAACAGATTTGAGGATTCTAGGTGCATCCTGCCGTGAATTGCCGTAGCAGGAGGAAGCTGACTTGCTTCAGTTGTGTTTCCGTGCCTTGATAAATCTGTTGAGGTAGTAATCAGTAGTTGGAGGTATGAATTGAGCGAACTTTACAGATTTAAGCTTGGACATGGCTATATTTCGTGTTGTGAAATCTGCTTGCATTGATGGATGCATTTACGTGGAACAGACTGATGATTTATATGATTTTATGTTCTGTTTTCACGTATGAATTATTGTATGCATTGATATTGATTATTGATTGGCATTCATGCATACATATTGAGCCTGACAGATTGATTTATGACCTGATTGAGAGCCACGTTGCGACTAGGGCGACTGATGTGTAGTGCCTGAAAAGTCCAACGCTATCATTGGAGTGGTGAGCGACTGACTTGTCGTTTCGGAATACCACCGAGCTGTGATGGCTGACGGGCCGGAATATCATGGACCGATGATTTCCCCCGATTGATTTACCGTGCGTAGTATAGAGGCTCGACTGAGATGATTTGCCAGTTGATATGCTGGTCTAGCTATCTGATCCTTGATAGCCCTCATGCATTTCATAGCATTGATTTATAGTATGTGCATGATTAGCTGTTTGATAGCTCTTTGTAGTGAGGCTTGACCTCGTATTTGTTTTCCTGCTTTTGTGTTGTTTGGGTCTGTGTTACCCATTTGCAGGATCTTCAGGTAACCAAGCTGGACAGAGTGGAGTGCCAGCTAGTCGATCCCCGTTCCTTTGAGTCCCAGTTATATTACGATATGTATTGAACCGGGGGATGCCCCGTGTTTTTATGTATTGGGGATCTATACTTGATTTGAGTATTGATGTTACCTGTTGTGTTTAAGTTGGAGTTAACTCGTATTTTGATTATGAATACTTTGAATGTATGTTTTTGTGTTCAGGCCCATTTTATTTCGAAAAATTTTTAAGCCCGATTTTACGCTTTCGTGATTATGTGCTTAATTGTGCTCTAATATTGTGAGATTAGCACGGGGCCTGACATTTTTGGTATCAGAGCTTAAACTGGAATAAGCTCGATTTCCTTTGATCACACTCGAGTCTAGGCACAGAGTTTTGATTTGATTTTTTATTGACTCTGTGATTTATGTGATCTTTTATCTGTCTATGTGATATATCTGTTGTGAGATCTTACCTCTAGATTGGTTTAGATGCCGCCGAGGAGAGGCAGAGGTAGGAAGACTAGACGTACTGCAGAGGAGTCTAGGGCAGGTAGTGATGATTATGTTCATCAGGTTGAGAATGTTACTATACAGATAGGCGAGATGGAGTTGGTCCTAGCTAGGTTTCAGCGGACGAACCCTCCGACGTTTTCTGCAGCAGAGGGTGGTGCGATGGCTGAGGCTTGGTTAGCTCAGATGGAGGAGTTGTTTGATACTCTGGAGTACGCTCCCGAGAAGAGACTGAAGCTGGCGATGTTGCAGCTGAGAGACAATGCACAGCACTGGTGAGAGGTACTTCGTCGTATCCTTCGTGGGGCTGTGATCGACTTGGAATCGAGCAGTGGATATTGAGGAGATTTTGTTGGAGGTAGAGGCTCCGATTCAGCCGACTACTGGACGCACCTATCAGCCTGTTCAGGATGCGTCGCAATCTTTTTATTCTCCTCAGGGATCGTAGCAGCTGACGAATCGCCAAAGGTTTTGACCTCGAGGGAAACAGTTCAAGAAGAAGGCGAATTCGAGTTCCTCTAGTTCGGCGAGTTCTGGTTCTGGTATTGGTTCTGGAAGTGGTACTAGCGGCATGTCTTGTGGACAGTGCGGAGGGAGGCATCTGACTTTGCAGTGTCGAGGAGTTCAGGGGTTTTGCAATAACTGTGGACAGCCTGGACATTATCGGAGAGTGTGTCCTTTGTTGAGGGGTCAGTCTTCAGTTCCTTCGCATCAGGGATCAGCTGGTGGTTCTTCCCAGAGACCGCAGTTTCCTGCCCCTACCCAGCGATCTGGATTCCAACCCCGTGAGCCTTCTAGGTTTGGAGCACCTTCGAGACCTCCATCTCAGATTCCGCAGTAGGCTCAGGCGAACGCTTTGACGAGAGAGCAGGCTGAGGAGGTGCTTGGTATGATGATCGCAGGTACATGCCTTATCTTTGATTATCCTGTGAGAGTTCTATTTGACACTGGTGCATCACACTCTTTTATTTCTGAGTTGTTTGTTTGTGAGTATGGGTTGAGTTCTTCCCCATTTTGTGATGTTGTTTCCGTGTCTACCCCTGCTGGTGTGAATCTGTGGTCCCGTGAAGTGGTGTTGGATTGTGTGCTTCGATTGGATGAGCATGTTTTGGTGTCCAATCTGATTGTTTTGGGAATCAGAGATTTTGATTGCATCTTGGGAATGGATGTATTATCTATCTATAAGGCTACTGTTGACTGTTTTCATGGTGTGGTGAGTTTTCACCCTAACTCGGGTGAGAGGTGGGAGTTCTACGATGCTGATTCGTGCTCGAAGATTTCACTTGTGTCCGCCATGGAGATGTTTAGCATGCTATCACAGGATAATGTGGGATTCATGATCTACGGGCTTGACGTTTCCCAAGAGCCTCGATTGGAGTTGAGAGACATTTCGATCGTCCGAGAGTTTCCCGACGTGTTTCCAGATGAGATTCCTGGATTACCTCCGAGACGTGAGATCGATTTCAGCATCGAGTTGGTGCCCGGTACCGCCCGATTTCTAGAGCTCCTTACCGTTGGCGCCAGCAGAGTTGAAAGAGCTGAAGGATCAGTTGAGAGATCTCTTGGATAAGGGCTTCATCAGACCGAGTATGTCGCCTTGGGGAGCTCCGATTCTTTTGTGAAGAGAAGGATGGATCTCGTATGTCGCCTTGGGGAGCTCCGATTCTTTTTGTGAAGAAGAAGGATGGATCTATGAGGATGTGCATGGATTTCCGACAGTTGAATAAGGCAACGGTGAAGAACAAGTATCCTTTGCCGAGTATTGATGACTTGTTCGATCAGTTGCAAGGATTGTTCGTATACTCAAAGATTGATTTGTGCTCTGGTTATCACCAGTTGCGGATTAGAGACGCTGACGTGGCGAAGACAACATTTCGGACTCGGTATGGGCATTATGAGTTTCTGGTCATGCCGTTTGGGTTGACGAATGCCCCAGCTGTTTTCATGGATTTGATGAATCGCGTCTTTAGCGAGTACATCGATCGGTTCGTGATCGTCTTCATAGATGAAATCCTGGTGTACTCGAGGAGCATGAGAGAGCATAAGGAGCATCTCAGATTGGTGTTGCAGAGATTGAGAGACTCGCAATTGTACGCCAAGTTTAGCAAGTGTGAATTTTGGCTTGATCGGATTATCTTTTTGGGTCATGTGATTTCGACTCAAGGGATTTCGGTGGATCCGAGTAAGGTCGAAGCAGTTCTTAACTGGCTATTACAGGCGTTTTATCGAGAAGTTCTCTTCGATATCCAGGCCTCTGACTTAGTTTACTCAAAAGGATAGGAAGTTTGTTTGGACTGATGAGTGCGAGTATAGTTTTCAGACGTTGAAGGAGAAGTTGACTACTGCTCCTGTTTTGGCTCTACCGTCTGAATCCGGAGGATTTTTTGTGTGCTCCGACGCTTCTCTCAATGGTTTAGGATGTGTTCTGATGCAGAACGGGTACGTGATTGCCTATGCGTCTCGACAGTTGAAGCCTCACGAGACTAGGTACCCTGTTCATGATTTGGAGTTGGAGCGATAGTGTTTGCCTGGAATATTTGGCGACATTATCTGTATGGTGAAGAATTTGTGGTGTACACCGACCACAAGAGCCTGAAATATATCTTCACGCAGTCTGATCTGAATATGAGGCAACGACGATGGATGGAATTGCTCAAGGACTTTAACTGTGAGATCCAGTATCAGCCTGGGCGGATGAACTCAGTAGCAGATACTTTGAGTAGGAAGACCCATCCTGCGATGCTTTCGTCTTTGAGTGTCTCTAAAGTCTATGAGCAGTTGAGTACTTCTGGTTGGTGTTTCCAGCCAGGTGATCAGTACTTTATGGTTTCTTCGATTCAAGTAGAACCGCAGATTGTGAGTGACATCAGGGAGGCGCAGAGAACTGATCCATATGTTCATGAGTTGAAGATTAAAGCCCGAAGTGGTCAGTATGATAATTTCTCTGTTTCTTCGGATGGATGTCTGAGATTTCTAGGAAGATTGGTGGTTCCGAACTTGATCGATTTGAAAGAGACCATTATGAATGAAGCGCATTGTAGTCAGTACAGTGTGCATCCGGGCGAGAGAAAGATGTACCATGCCTTGAAATCTTACTACTGGTGGGAAGGCATGAAGAGCGACATCTCTGGTTTTGTTGCTATTCTGAATTTCCAGCAGGTCAAGGCTGAGAGAATGAGACCAGGTGGATTGCTAAAGAGTTTGGAGGTGCCCCAATGGAATTGGAAGCACATCGCCATGGATTTTGTGACTCTCTACCTCGATCAAGTAGGGGATGTGATGCGATTTGGGTGGTGATTGATAGACTTTCGAAGTCAGCCCATTTCATTCCCTATGACGTGAGGTGTTCGATGAAGAAAATGGCGAAGCTGTATATCGACCATGTGGTTAGATTGCATGGAGTGCCTATTTCGATAGTGTCTGACAGATATCCAAGATTCACCTCTCGTTTTTGGAAGAGTCTGCAAGCAGTGATGGGTTCGAGATTGGCTATGAGTACATTCTTTGTCGTTGGTTGAGTTTTCGTATAATAATAGCTACCAGGTGACTATCGTGATAGCTCCATTTGAGGCGTTGTATGGTCGAAAATGCAGATCTCCGATTTGTTGGGAAGAAGTTGGTGAGAAACAACTTTCTACCCCTGAGTTTGTGCAACATATGAAAGATCAGATTGAATTGATTCGAAGTAGAATGAAGGCTGCACAAGATAGATTTACCAGCTATGATAACCGAAGACGTCGACCGTTTGAGTTTGAGGTTGGCAATCGAGTATTTCTCAAAGTTTCTCCTTTCAAGAGCGTGATGCGCTTCAGATTTAAAGGCAAAGTAGCTCCGAGATTCGTTGGTCCCTTTGAGATTATCGATCAGATTGGACAGTTGGCTTATCGATTGAGACTTCCTGATGAGTTGGAAGCAATGCATGATGTCTTTCATGTGTCAATATTGAGAAAATATGCAGATCCGTCCCATGTGTTGAGAACCGACGAAGTCGAGCTAGATTCTGCCTTGAGATATGTTGAATATCCAGTGTAGATTTTGGATCAGAAGGAGAAGCAGCTGAGGAACAAAGTGATTCCGTTGGTGATGGTCCAATGGAGTAAGCATGGCCGAGAGGAAGCTACCTGGGAAGTTGAGGAGCAGATGAGGCAGGATTGGCCTCATCTGTTTGAGCACTGATAGTGTAATTTCCAGGTAATTTCTAAGCTTTGATTTGAGCTTGATTAGATGATTGTGTTTGATTATGATGTTTGATTAAATTCTTCCCTGAGTTTGCCTTTGATTTCGAGGACGAAATATCTTAAGGTGGGGAGAATGTGAGGAACCAGATTTTAGATTAGTGATTAATCGAATTGATTTGGGATTAGTCGCGTGGATTTTGAGGGTTTTTCGAGAGAAATATGATTCCAGTAGAATGAAGATGTTAGAATACAGCCATGGAACTAATACAAGGAACCAGACGTAGCGCATGCCAGACGCCAACGCAAGTCAACGGTACTGTAGCTCATAGCTGGTGAAATTTGAATCAGTAGTTGCGCTTGCGTTTCGCTATTCAGTAGTTGCACTTGAAAAGGTATCTACTGGCAGCAGTTGCATTGAGCGGGAGGAATAACGAGAAAGTACGTGTTGGTCAATCTTTTGGTGTTGAATACTGTATTGTAGCGCTATCAGCTGTTGCGTTGTGAGAAATTGTTCCAACTGAGTGACCAGCTGCTGGTTTGAGGAACCAGTCGTGGGAGCAACGCGACGTCGTTTTGATAAGTTGAAACGCAGCGTTTTGAGTGTAACGATTTTGTCCAGCTGTTGGCAGCAAAGATGATGTGTCCCTTTACGTCGTCTGGATTTATTTCGCGAGACCAGTCGTTGGTTGTTTTGCAAGGAATCTGTTGTCAGCTATTGGAGCGATGCGGTGTCGTTTTGATTAGTTGATGCGGCGTCGTTTTGGTGCGCGAAGAGAAATGCAACGTCTGATGGTTGCTGCTGGTTTCGTTGATAGGAAGAGCTGATATCTGTTGTGAGCAACGGCTGGTGTCTGTTGTTAGATACCTACTGTTTCGATGTCTGCTGATTTTGGTGAGCAGCAGCTGGTGGATTGAGAGATATATAGATAAGTGTTGATCGACACTTAGAATTATTCTGAACCTGATATTTCTTATCTCCAATTTCAAACCCTCGTTCTAGCTAATGTTCACCCGAACGTGTCTTCCCTAGATTTATGTTGATTCCAGCCTTTGTTTTCAATGATTTTGGTGGCGCTGGGTTCCTTGTGAGTTGCTCTTCCGATTGTTAACCAGTTGAGGCTGTCGAACGACCTTGGAGAGGATCGCGAAGTTGCTGGTTTCTTTGTACAGTGGAATTTGATAGTTCTTCCGCTGGTTTCAGCTTCTGGGTAAGGAATTCCTAGTGTTCTAAGCTTAGTATGGACTGTTAGTAGTTTTTTTAGAGGTAGAACCGGAGTTAGGTTCTGGACCGTAGGAAATGTTGAGATTTGAATTAGACATGAGTTATTGATTGAGTTTCCTTAACATATTTGAGTATTCTAGGTGCATCCTGCCGTGAATTGCCGTAGCAGGAGGAAGCTGACTTGCTTCAGTTGTGTTGCCGTGCCTTGATAAATCTGTTGAGGTAGTAATCAGTAGTTGGTGGTACGAATTGAGCGACCTTTACAGCTTTGAGCTTGAACATGGCTATATTTCGTGTTGTGAAATCTGCTTGCATAGATGGATGCATTTACGTGGAACAGACAGATGATTTATATGATTTTATGTTCTGTTTTCACGTATGAATTATTGTATGCATTGATATTGATTATTGATTGGCATTCATGCATACATATTGAGCCTGACAGATTGATTGATGACCTGATTGAGAGCCACGTTACGACTAGGGCGACTGATGTTTGGTGCCTGAAAAGTCCAACGCTATCGTCGGAGTGGTGAGCGACTAACTTGTCGTTTTGGAATACCACCGAGCTGTGATGGCTGATGGGCCAGAATATCACGGACCGATTATTTCCCCCGGTTGATTTACCGTGCGTGGTATAGAAGCTCGACTGAGATGATTTGCCAGTTGATATGCTGGTCTACCTATCTGATCCTTGATAGCCCTCATGCATTTCATAGCATTTCAATATATCGTAACATAATTTAATTACCGAGCAGTCATATAAATGAGTGAGCCTAGGGGCTAAACAAGTAAAACTGAGGATAACAAGATCACATAATGCAGGCATAACTGAAACATAAAACATGAATTAAAGGAAGTCATCTGAACTCAAATCTTGCTACTAAAAGACAGATCGGAACATCATATCTGAATCGCTTTATACTGATTGACTTATGATCTAGAGGCTATCTGGTGGTCCTGGTGCATGAAGCATGTTATCTGAATCAGTAACTCTCTGTGAAGGGATTACAGTACTTCCATAATCTTTGTCCCTTCTGTGAAGAGATTATAGTCATACCGTAATCCTGTCCCTTCCTGATTGACTGGGTCCTCTATTCCATAAGTCCTTAAAACTGAAACATTACTTCCTTTACTTTAAAATAGCTAAAATACATGCTCTTGATCGAATAATCGTTTACTGAAACTGGTTGATTCACTGCTATGAAACTCATTTTATCTTTAAAACATTAATGAGTGTACAACTGGGTAACGGCTGATGATAGCAAAAACCAGCTCGGAGAGGAAACGACTTAGGAGTGCAAACAGATTTGGCTAAAGAAAACAGATCTCAAGCGTAAATAACATCTTTGGCTACATAAAACAGATCTCGGGTATGAAAGAGATCACAGGCGTGAAGAACAGCTTTGGTAAATATCTCTCGAATAGGAAAAACAGATCTGGTTCTACGAAAAACAGCTCACGCGTAGAAAAATAGATTTGGTTCTAGGAAAACAACTTACGCGTAGTAAAGTAGTAACATAAGCTTCGGAACAAGAATTTCAGCTTGGAAGGTCACTCAGCTTTGAGAAACCCAATCAGTTTAGCAACGAATCACGCAGTCTGGTCAAAGAAAATAAGCCAGATCTGCTTAGAACGAAGGTACTGCAACTAGCTCAGACAGTCTCTAAACAAACTAGCTCAGCTTATCGAATCAGAACATAATCCCGATCAAACCAGCGTCGCCTATCCGTTCAGAGTAAATGTCCAGAACCTTTACAGCACATGGAAAAACAAGAAACTTCTCTTGGCTTATCTTATCCGGAATCTGTACAACTCAGTATCTTGAAAACACAGCTGTTTGCTAAAAGATAACTGGTGATTTTTCGCAAAACTAAAACATCACATAAGTGAATCCGTAGCTTAAACATGAACTTAAACTAGATGAACTGAAACATGCATCAGGCAAGCACACAACAGAAAACACGAAACAATATATGTTTTCCAGATGCAGCAACAATCAATTCTACTTGCCTGAACTGAGAATCGCAACAGCATATGGACTTGGCTGGAAATATTCTCAAGCACACTCGGCGAACTCATGTATATTTTGAGAGAAATGAAAGATTTTCTTGTAACAAAAATGAGCTCTTGAACATACGTAGAAATCATATATGTCGGAGCATGATTGCAGTAGGTAGAAGTACAATGATTAGGCATGGTAGCTTACCAAATCCTTGTAAAATTGATAAAAACTCCCTACCATTATTTTAATCTATAAACTTGTTACCACATTTTTATAAAAACAAATCTCCCATCCGAAGCATTTTATTTAAAAGAAAAGCTGCTCCAGCTCGGGATTGTTCTTGGGACGAAATCCTTCAAGAACCATCTGGACCGTACTTCTATGCTGGAAGCAAAATAAATCAGCTTAGACAACTGAAACTAGCTTGAACTGAAATCTGGACGTTCAAATAACAAAACAGCCCTTGAAATAAAAAGGCTAACAATTGTGGTCCTATGGATTTTGGGGCGCTAAAGCTGAGCTGGGTTGTATCTAATAAACTATTTAGCGATCAGCTTAGGAGTATCGATGTAAGCTTTTGGTGACCTTCGGGTTTAGCATAGATCAGATCAGACGTGAGCTGGTCTGAGAGGTTATCTCCGATCTAGGCTGTTTCGTTGTGCTGGTTTGAGTTCTGCCACGAGCTAGTTTTGGGGACACCAGCTTAGAGCAGCTTTGTGATTCCTATGTTTGTGCAAGCTGGATTAAGCTTAGAGATGTGCTGGATGCTCAGAGCTGGTCGGTTTGGAGCGAGAGTTGGTTTGTGTGCCTGAGCTGGTATAGTGGAGAGGTCTGAGCTGGTTTGACTTTATTGTAGCTGTGAGGAATCAGATTTTAGATTAGTGATTAATCGAATTGATTTGGGATTAGTCGCGAGGATTTTGAGGGTTTTTCGAGAGAAATCTGATTCTAGTATAATGCAGATGTTATAATCCATCCGTGGCGCTAATACAAGGAACCAGACGTAGCGCATGCCAGACGTCAACGCAAGTCAACGGTACTGTAGCTCATAGCTGGTGAATTTGAATCAGTAGTTGCGCTTGTGTTTCGCTATTCAATAGTTGTGCTTGAAAAGGTATCTACTGGCAGCAGTTGCATTGAGCGGGAGGAATAACGAGAAAGCCACACATGTTGGTCAATATTTTGGTTTTGACTACTGTATTGTAGCGCTATCAGCTGTTGCGTTGTGAAAAATTGTTCCAGATGAGTGACCAGCTGCTGGTTTGAGGAACTAGTCGTGGGAGCAACGCGACGTCATTTTGATAAGTTGAAACGCAGCGTTTTGAGTGTAACACTTCTGTCCAGCTGTTGGCAGCAAAGATGACGTGTCCCTTTACGTCGTCTGGATTTATTTCACGAGACCAGTCGTTGGTTGTTTAGCAAGGAATATGTTGTCAGCTGCTGGAGTGATGCGGTGTCGTTTTGATTAGTTGATGCGGTGTCGTTTTGGTGCGCGAAGAGAAATGCAACGTCTGATGGTTGCTGCTGGTTTCGTTGATAGCAAGAGCTGATATCTGTTGTGAGCAACGGCTGGTGTCTGTTATTAGATACCTACTGTTTCGATGTCTGCTGATTTTGGTTAGCAGCAGCTGGTGGATTGAGAGATATATAGATAAGTGTTGATCGACACTTAGAATTATTCTGAACCTGATATTTCTTATCTCCAATTTCAAACCCTCGTTCTAGCTACTGTTCACCCGAACGTTTCTTCCCTAGATTTCTGTTGATTCCAGCCTTTGTTTTCAATGATTTTGGTGGTGCCGGGTTCCTTGTGAGTTGCTCTTCCGATTGTTACCCAGTTGAGGCTGTCGAACGACCTTGGAGAGGATCGCGAAGTTTTTGGTTTCTTTGTACAGTGGAATTTGATAGTTCTTCCGCTGGTTTCAGCTTCTGGGTAAGGAATTCCTACTGTTCTAAGCTTAGTATGGACTGTTAGTAGTTTGTTTAGAGGTAGAACCGGAGTTAGGTTCTGGACCGTAGGAAATGTTGAGATTTGAATTAGACATGAGTTATTGATTGAGTTTACTTAACAGATTTGAGGATTCTAGGTGCATCCTGCCGTGAATTGCCGTAGCAGGAGGAAGCTGACTTGCTTCAGTTGTGTTGCCGTGCCTTGATAAATCTGTTGAGGTAGTAATCAGTAGTTGGAGGTATGAATTGAGCGAACTTTACAGATTTGAGCTTGGACATGGCTATATTTCGTGTTGTGAAATCTGCTTGCATTGATGGATGCATTTACGTGGAACAGACTGATGATTTATATGATTTTATGTTCTGTTTTCACGTATGAATTATTGTATGCATTGATATTGATTATTGATTGGCATTCATGCATACATATTGAGCCTGACAGATTGATTTATGACCTGATTGAGAGCCACGTTGCGACTAGGGCGACTGATGTGTAGTGCCTGAAAAGTTCAACGCTATCATTGGAGTGGTGAGCGACTGACTTGTCGTTTCGGAATACCACCGAGCTGTGATGGCTGACGGGCCGGAATATCATGGACCGATGATTTCCCCCGATTGATTTACCGTGCGTGGTATAGAGGCTCGACTGAGATGATTTTCCAGTTGATATGCTGGTCTAGCTATCTGATCCTTGATAGCCCTCATGCATTTCATAGCATTGATTTATAGTATTTGCATGATTAGCTGTTTGATAGCTCTTTGTACTGAGGCTTGACCTCGTATTTGTTTTCCTGCTTTTGTGTTGTTTGGGTCTGTGTTACCCATTTGCAGGATCTTCAGGTAACCAAGCTGGACAGAGTGGAGCGCTAGCTGGTCGATCCCCGTTCCTTTGAGTCCAAGTTATATTACGATATGTATTGTGTCACGCCCTGAAACCGAGACTCATGAAATCGGCAATATTAAACAATTATAAAATTGTAAAACATTAAGCCATCATAGCATAGCTCAAACCAGTCTATTATATATCCAAAAATAAAATCGTTTCTACATCGGAAAATCAGAGAAATTTGCGGAAGCGAAAATAATTAAATTACATCAACAAAGCTGAATCTTCACCAGCCCCAGAACTGTTCTTGTTCTTCTTCTTCTACCTGCTCTTAATTCTTATCTGGGTCGAGAAGTAAGGGGAGAATGTTTGGAGAAACACTCAGCAAGTGGGGGATACCATTCGAGCATAACAATTATACATATATATATATGACTGAATTCAGAGCAGAACATAATCAGAACAGAGCAGAGCATAACAGAGCAGAGCATAACATAACAGATAGCACTGATGATTACTTTGTATCTATGGTTTACTGATCAGTCCATAATTTTTACTCCTCTAAAGGGTCGAGGCCATGTGGTTACACCAAGTAACCCAAAGTGTGGAATATTTCGTAGACCCATATTACGATAGCAAAATCAGTGCAAACGAAGCTTGAAACGAAACAGAAATCTGAACAAAAAGGTGCTCGAACAGTAGGTTCAAAACTGAATTTTTGAAATGAATAATACATATAATATAACAAACGAAAATAATAGCAAAAGCCTATTGGCGACAATGGCGGATCCGGATCCCGTTTCCCGGGGGCGCAGCGGAAGTTAAAATTTTCCCCGAGATACGTTCAATACGTTAAAACTATAACGATAAACATACATAGGATGTTTGAATCGTTACCTTGCTGGCGTCTAGGCGCCTGGCTCCGACCAGTTTCACAGGGAAACCGGCACTTCAAAAGGTAGGCGGCGGTAGATCGTCTAATCAGGTCCACGACCGGAATTCACCACGGACAGAACTCCTCAGCGTGGTGGCCGGAACAAGTCCGACGAAGAGGCGACGGCGCGTGGGTTCGGCCGAGAGGAGAGGAGGTGGGCGGCTGTTTTGGAGCTAGGGTTTAATGAGTGATCAAGTGTAGTGATTAATGCCCTAAGTCTTTAATTAATAGACTTGTAGTGGGCTTGGTACGGCCCATCTGGACTTGGGTCAGGCCCAAGTCCATATGAACATCCGGTTCAATTAAATCACCATGGTTTCATCATAATTCCGATCGACGATCAGATCGGACCGATCGACTCAGTTTCCAAAACTTAATATTATGATGCGAAAAACAATTTTTCAGATATCCTAGACTAAAATTACAGTTTCGCCCCTCAACTTTGGGAAATCGCAATTTGACCCCTGTTGACTTTTAGGAAGTCACACTCCCTAAAATCCTCCTCCTATGCTCAACACGTTGAGCTCAGTTTCCGTGCGGGAATCATTAATCCAGTACTTATGTGACCCTCAATGGTTCAGGGATACAGCTAGCCGTGGGCCCACAACCATTGTGACTCCGAAATCACAATTTCGGACTTGCCCATCGGATCATGGTAAAGCGCCTAGCAACATCGCCCCATGATCCCCTAGGTATCACTGATAGTGCCTGCAAAACCAGTTGGTCGTGGTTAGCGTACAGTACGGTCCTTTCAACACATATATCCCGATCAAATCAACGACCATTGGTAAATCGAGAGTCGCTAAAGATCCGATGCATACATCTTGGAGATCAAATAGTGACATCGCGAGTGTAACTAGGTAAACCCATTTACCTAAAACACATCCAATACTCTGGCCAGAGATTTATACACTATTATCCCCTCAGATAGCATAGGATATCCACGCATGAGAGCGAGCGGTGAATCCTCGACAACGATGTTGGGGAACCACGGCGGATCCGGATCACGCCTCCTGGAGAGGCAGCGGAAGAACAAAAAACAGGGCCGGGAGATGATCAATACAATTCAATAATCAAGCAGGCTATGACATTCATAGGGTGTTTATCGTTGATTACCTTGCTGGCAACTCGTGCCTGGCTCCGACCAGTTTCGCGAGGAAACCGGCACTTCACGGTAGACGGCAGTAGATAACGTCAATCAGGTCCACGACCGGATACGAGACTCCTTCGTCAGCCTGAACTATAAGGCCTGACGAGATCGGCGCGGACGGATTCTCCTCGAAAGATTGGCCGGAACAATTTCCGACGAAGCGGCGGCGTGAGGTTTGAGGAGAGGGGGCGGCGGCTTCTCAAGCTCTAGGGTTAGGGTTATGATTAAGTGTGTTATGTTATGAAGCCTAAGTCTATATTAAATAGACTTAGTGATGGAGTTGGACCGGCCAACGGGGCCCGGGTCCAACGGATGAACATTCAGTTCATCCCCATCACCGTGACTTCATCGTAACTCCGATCGCCGATCAGATCGGACCGATCGACTCAGTTTCCAAAACTGAATACTATGATCTGAAAAACCATTTTTCAGAA
>KQ996487.1:170403-190558 GCA_001598015.1 Dorcoceras hygrometricum
GAGTCAACAAAATCCACACGCCACAAGTTGGCTAGTTGGGCATCTACTCTAACAATCTCCCACTTGCCCTATAGCCAACTACTCATCAGACGCAGTCCCATTGTTTCACGATGTTTTTCAAACAACGGTCCTGGCAAGGGCTTCGTAAGTGGGTCAGCAATGTTGTCCGCAGAGGCGACTCTCTCAACTGCTATGTCACCTCTAGCCACAATATCCCGGATTATGTGGTATTTCCTCAGTATATGTTTGGATCTTTGGTGAGACCTAGGCTCCTTTGCTTGCTCAACGGCACCCGTGTTGTCGTAGTACACTGGGATTGGACCAACTCCATCAGGAATGACGCCCAACTCTTGGACGAAATTCCTTATCCAAACCGCCTCCTTAGCAGCAGCTGATGCTTCAATGTACTCAGCCTCAGTGGTTGAATCCGCAATGGTGTCTTGCTTGGAACTCTTCCAAGAGACAGCACCACCATTGAGCATGAATACAAATCCATAGGTTGACTTCGAATCATCCACGTCACATTGGAAGCTAGAATCAGTGTAGCCTTCCAATTTCAGTTCACCACCCCCATAGACCATGAACATATTCCTAGTCCTTCGCAAGTACTTAAGAATATCCTTCACAACCTTTCAATGCATTTGGCCGGGGTTGGCCTGGTAGCGGCTCGTGACACTCAGAGCATATGCGACATCCGGTCTAGTTGAGATCATGCCATACATAATGCTACCTATTGCCGAGGCATATGGCACACGTGTCATACTCTCTATCTCCTCATCAGTCTTCGGAAACATAGACTTAGATAGAGTGACCCCGTGGCACATAGGTAGGTGTTCTCTCTTGGACTCTTCCATAGAGAACCGCTTAAGTATGGTATCGATGTAGATAGCTTGGGTGAGTCCGAGCATCCTTTTTGATCTATCCCGATAGATCTGAATTCCAAGAATATAGGATGCTTTACCCATGTCCTTCATCGAGAATCTACTAGACAACCATACTTTAGTTACTGCAGCATTCTTACATCATTCCCAATGAGTAGAATGTCATAAACATAAAGTACAAGGAATGTCACAGCGCTTTTAACTACCTTCTTATATACACATGGCTCCTCGGGATTCTTGATGAAACCAAATTCCTTAATTGTTTCATCAAATCTCAGGTTCCAACTCCTCGATGCTTGTTTGAGATCGTAGATCGATCTCTGAAGTTTGCATACCTTATGCTCACTTCCATCAAATCTCAGGTTCCAACTCCTCGATGCTTGTTTGAGATCGTAGATCGATCTCTGAAGTTTGCATACCTTATGCTCACTTCCTACAGATGTGAAACCCTCAGACTGCGTCATATAGATCTCTTCCTTAATGTTTCCATTAAGGAACGCAGTTTTCACATCCATTTGCCATATCTCATAGTCGTACCATGCGGCTATGGCAAGTAAGATTCTAATTGACTTGAACATTGCGACTGGTGAAAAAGTTTCATCATAGTCAACACCTTGCCTTTGAGTGTAACCTTTTGCGACCAATCGTGCCTTGTAGGTCAATACCTTACCGTCAGACCCATGTTTCCTCTTGTATATCCATTTGCACCCAATAGGAACAATTCCTTCGGGAGGATTAACAAGAGTCCAAACTTGGTTCGCATGCATTGAGTCAATCTCAGACTACATTGCTTCAAGCAACAAATTAGAATCAGCATCGGAAATTGCCTCCTTGAAAGTACTTGGATCACATCCAAAAACTTGATCACCCTGATCATCTTCAAGAAGGAAACCATATCTTTCAGGAGCCCTAGGAACCCTTTCGGATCTCCTAGGCGCGACCATTTCTGGTACTAGCTCATGAGGCGCGGGAGACTCACTTGGTACTTCAGTTGGTTCTCGAACTTCTTTGAGTTCTACTATTTTGCCATTTCTATCAAGTAGAAACTCCCTTTCCATAAAGGTGGCATTTCTAGAAACAAACACTTTTGTTTCGTTGGGATAGTAGAAGTAGTATCCAATGGAATTATTTGGATACCCAATGAAGTAACATAAGATGGATCTAGTATCCAGCTTATCTCCCACTATCTGCTTAACGTAAGCAGGACATCCCCAAATTCTCATGTATGAGTATTTGGGTGGTTTGCCCATCCATATCTCATATGGAGTCTTATCCACTGCCTTGGTGTGGACATTGTTCAACAACATTACCTCCGTTTCGAGCGCATAACACCAAAACGAGGTAGGAAGCTCATTGACTCATCATAGATCGAACCATGTCCATCAGGGTTCGATTACGACGCTCCGCCATACCATTGAGCTGTGGTGTGGCCGGAGGGGTCCACTGCGAGAGAATCCCATTCTCTTTAAGATAGTCTTGAAATTCAGCACTCAAGTATTCACCACCTCGATCGGATCGAAGTGCTTTAATACTTTTGCTTGATTGATTTTCTACTTCAGCCTTGAATTCTTTGAACCTTTCAAATGATTCAGACTTGTGCTTCATTAAGTACAAGTACCCATACCTAGAGTAATCATCGGTAAAAGTGATGAAGTATGTGTGACCGTACTTAGTACCAATGCTAAGTGGACCACACACATCAGTATGGATCAAATATAATAGGCCTTGAGCACGTTCAGGCTTGCCCTTGAAGGGTTGTTTAGTCATCTTTCCCTTGAGACAAGATTCACAAGTCGGTAGGGAGTTAACGTCTGACAAATCAAACATGTCATTCCTAACTAACTTGTTCATCTTTCTTAGAGAAATATGACCTAGCCTAGCGTGCCAAAGTTGTGCTGGGTTTAAGCTATCATATTTCCTTTTAATTGTCGTTGTATGTGTTTCGACATCGCGAGTTGGAACTTGTTTCAATTTTAAGGTGTACAAATCGTTTTCGCGTTCCCCAATTCCAATTAAACATTCATTCTTGTATATATTGAAAATAGAATGAGCAAAAACACAAGAATATCCTTCACTATCAAGCATAGAAACAGAAATGATGTTCTTAATTAATTCGGGAACAAATAAAACTTTTCGCAATAACAACTTAAAATCTGAAGACAGAAATATATAAACATCTCCTATAGCTACTGCAGCAACTCTTGCTCCATTGCCCAGCCTCAAGTGGGTCTCACCCTCTCTAAGACGTTGGCTTCTTGTCATCACCTGCAAATCATTGCAGATATGAGATCCACATCCGGTATCAAGTACCCAAGAAGTCGAATTAAGAGACATATTTATTTCGATATAGAACATATCTTTTGTAGTTCGCAACTGCTCGAGGTACTCCTTGCAGTTCTTCCTCCAGTGCCCAGGCTTGTGGCAGTGGTGGCAAACATCCTCGGACTTGTTTGGCTTGGAAGCTTTTGCCTTTGGCTTCTTAGTGGGCTTTCCTCCTTCGCAGGGGCAGAACGCTTCTTACCCTTGCGTTTGGGCCCCTTCTTCGCAGAGGAAGAAGAGCCCATAAGGAGGACGGGCTTGTTCTTCTTTATGGTCCCATCAAACACGACCAGCATGTTAACCACCTCTTCGAGGGTGGCTGCCAGCTTGTTCATGTTGAAGTTGACCACAAAGGGGTCGAATGAAGCGGGTAGTGAGAGGAGAAGCACATCCACAGACAGCTCATGTGGAAGTGTGATATCAAGACCCGCCAACTTTTTAACGAGCCCAATCATACGAACCCCATGCTCGCGGACCGAAATCCCATCGCGCATGCGGCTCGTCATAAGCTCCTTGACAGCGGTGAACCTCTCATGTCGAGAGTTCTCCCCATACAGTTCCTTGAGATGAAAGAGTATGTCAGCAGCATACTTCATCTTCTCAAAGCTCCATTGCATTTCGTTGGACATCGATGCCATCACATAGCATCGAGTCTTAAGCTCGTCTTCCCACCATTGTTTAAGCGTAATCAGCTCCTCAGGGCTGATATCGGCAGGGGCTTCCTTCGGAGGGCTCTTCTCTATCGTATAGAGAAGTTTCTCCGAAGCCAACACAATGTTGAGGTTTCGAAGCCAGTCTTGGTGGTTCAGACCGGTGAACTTGTTGCTATCAAGTATAGCAGCGAGTGGGTTTTTGATCGAAGACATTTTAATGCAGTTTATGCTGAAAAGAAAAACAGACATGCATTACTAATTATATATGAAAAACGCTAAGACATAAAACAAGGTCATTTAGTTTTATGAATTACCCTCCCATTATTTTAACGATTTCACCACCCTCTAATGAAATCGAGAAAACAAGTTTCCTTAGTGGGTACACGGAGTCCAATCAAGCGATCATGGTCCCGAATAATATCAGCCAACCATGACCCCCGAAAGGTAGAACCCAATTGAAATCGGTGCAACCTCCATGTAATTTACCTCACGTCCAGTAAGGGCCCAATAATATGATGCCGTTTACTATCACGTGTCAAGATGACCCATCAATGTTGAGTCGTGAAGGACGGTCCCCTTAACGTCCCCAATAATATGAGCCAACGTTAAAGGGAGTTCCAAAAACTCACAACAAGTGTCAATGGCATGTACAGCTTTCCGGCATGCATGACCCCCTCAATAAAATGAGTCGGGCCATGTATGCGGGTAGTATCGGCGTACACCCATTGTTGATGGAAGGCAGGGATAATTTAAACAGTTTTAAATTCCCTTAGTTTATCGAATAAACTTTTAATCTTGATATCAGTTTTAAATCATATTTAAAATGAGGGATTTTATTTTTGAAAAATTTGGTCTCATGCAATTTTAAATCACAATTTAAAAACATGCGGATTCAACATATATCGAATATATAAATAAATCTTTGGGATGATCGATCGCGAGAGCTATGCGGTCCGTGGTTGCCAATCACGGACCTGGGTCCCAGTCCTAGGTGAAATGCAATATGCAATGCAATCCTATTACAATTTCTTCCGGTTTTATAGATCATCGGTCTTCAATATCTTTGATCATCATGTCCACCGTCTTCAATTGTTCTCCCACTAAATCTAGTAATTTACATTTAAATTACCATGACACATATGGGATACAGATTTGTAGGGGTGGGAACGGGCCACAAACATACCCACTTTAAATGATATCAACAATATATTTACAACCGAAATCGCAAAACCTATAGCATACACCTAACACATTGGGCACGGCTCTCGATCATCCTAAACATGCAATCAATCTAATTAATTTGCATAAATTTAAATAATCAAATCAAATTTGATAATTTCCTACAAAATCATATTTTAATCATAAAATCATATTTTATAAATAAAATCGCATTTTTTTCGATAAAATCAAATTTAATCAACAAAATCATTTTTTAATTATAAAATCATATTTCATAACTAAAATCACATTTTGTAATTTTAATTGCATCAAAAACACATTGGCGCCGCCGCATGCAGCCTAGTTCAAAAATTTTGTTTTTCAATTCTGAAATCCGAGATTCGATACAATCAGGCACTAAATGTATTGAAGGATCCGAGCCTAGCTCTGATACCACTGTTCGCGACAATGGCGGATCCGGAGCCCGTTTTCCGGGGGCGCAGCGGAAGTTAAAATTTTCCCCGAGATACGTTCAATACGTTAAAACTATAACGATAAACATACATAGGATGTTTGAATCTACCTTGCTGGCGTCTAGGCGCCTGGCTCCAACCAGATTCACAGTGAATTATGGCTCTTGAATTGTAGGCGGCGGTAGATCGTCTAATCAGGTCCACGATCGGAATTACGATTCCTTTGTCAGTCTGCACTAGAAGATCTGAAAAATTCACCACGGACAGAATCTCCTCAGCACGGTGGCCGGAACAAGTCCGGCAAAGAGGCGGCGGCGCGTGGGTTCGGCCGAGAGGAGAGGAGGTGGGCGGCTGTTTTGGAGCTAGGGTTTAATGAGTGATCAAGTGTAGTGATTAATTCCCTAAGTCTTTAATTAATAGACTTGTAGTGGGCTTGGTACGGCCCATCTGGACTTGGGTCAGGCCCAAGTCCATATGAACATCCGGTTCAATTAAATCACCACGGTTTCATCATAACTCCGATCGACGATCAGATCTGACCGATCGACTCAGTTTCCCAAACTGAATATTATGATCCGAAAAACAATTTTTCAAATATCCTAGACCAAAATTACAGTTTAGCCCCTCAACTTTGGGAAATCGCAATTTGACCCCTATTGACTTTTAGGAAGTCGCACTCCCTAAAATCCTCCTCCTATGCTCAACACGTTGAGCTCAGTTTCTGTGCGGGAATCATGAATCCAGTACTTGTGTGACCCTCAATGGTTCAGGGATACAGCTATCCGTGGGCCCACAACCATTGTGACTCCGAAATCACAATTTCGGACTTGCCCATCGGATCATGGTAAAGCTCCTAGCAACATCGCCCCATGATCCCCTAGGTATCACTGATAGTGCCTGCAAGAACCAGTTGGTCGTTGTTAGCGTACAGTACGGTCCTTTCAACACATATATCCCGATCAGATCAACGACCATTGGTAAATCGAGAGTCGCTAAAGATCCGATAACTATGCATACATCTTGGAGATCGAATAGTGACATCGCGAGTGTAACTAGGTAAACCCATTTACCTAAAACACATCCAGTACTCTGGCCAGAGATTTATACACTATTATCCCCTCATATAGCATAGGATATCCAAGCATGAGAGCGAGCGGTGAATCCTCGACAACGAAGCATCGACTCCTACATGCATCGGGACCTCACCCAATCCCGCCGCCTAATGACCCCAAGTGAGTCGTCAAACGGGTCAAAGTGAGGCGCCTATCATGTAGAGTCTCAATGGCGTTTCGAGTAGTGAGGACTAATCAGTACAACCAAGACCTCGGACTTATCCACTCGAAAAATGGTAACCACTTGGAAAGTCCGAACAAGGGTAGTTCGATAGATCACCAGGTCACTATCCATCTGCATGATCAGAACATCACTATGTTCCCAACCAATGAAACATGGTACTTCACATCGCAGATGCTAGTCTCAAGCTCGGGCGGCCTTATCCTCATTTTGACGGACCAATCGACTACGAACGAGTTCAGAATGCACAGTGACTATTAGATGTGTTTCATGATAGCCGTCATATCCACTATCATATCTAACATACACTATGGTGCATTCTAGGTCTTTATCCAACACAATTGTTAACATTATAATAATAATGAAAATAAATAATGCCATAAAGAAATGCGAATATCATATATAAATATTGTTGTACACAAGAGTCAATAAAACCCACACGCCACAAGTTGTCTAGTTGGGCATCTACTCTAACAAAGCCCACTTACAGGAATCAAAATTTTCAGGTGAAATCTGGTGTGAAATCTGGTAGCACGAACCCTGCTGTTCGAACGAAGTTGGCAGTAAATCGATTGCACGAAATTTTTCTAAGTCTTTCACACGCTGGATCGTAATTTGCAATTTTCAGGTGAAATCTGGTGTGAAATCTGGTAGCACGAACCCTGCTGTTCGAACGAAGTTGGCAGTAAATCGATTGCACGAAATTTTTCTAAGTCTCTCACACGCTGGATCGTAATTTGCACATGGTGAAATCTGACAGATTTCCTACAGGATTTCAACGTGAGTTTGCTGCTTTTCTTACTAAGAGATTTTAGAATGGTGTGTGATTTTTGCAATCACAATCGAGTATTTATAGGCGTGGGAGTGAGGGTAATCAAAGGCCTGTCATTTAAGGCTTTAATTCTCTGCCTTTATGGCCATAAAATGGCTGTTACGAATGCACAATTTATGCCTTGGAATTAAGAGGTTTAATTAGCTTTTAATCCTCCTAAATCGACGGTTAAAATTGAGAAATATGATCTGAATGCACGCCGAAACTGCTGGAATTTCGTGAGCCAGAGATCTGAGTTTTTGTGTCGTGAAATCTGAATCTTGTGAAGTCTGAATCTGCGCGTTTCGGGCTAATCGCTAGAGAAATCTGAAGATAGAGTTGACTCACGTTGACATCTGCCAAGACATCGGATCCCATCGATACGGAGTCGCATCCTTCCCGTGCCAGGCCTATCAGATCTCTCGCTCGTGCATCTGACCTCTCAATTACGGGAGAGATCTTTTTTCGCATGCGTAAGTTCTACGACGTCGTTCAGGTTGTGCGTCAGATCTCTCTTCGCCCGTGCGCCAAAACAGATCTCTCAACAACGCTACTTCTACACGGCATCGTTTCCACTTGGTCCAAACGCTGTCGTTTTGCTAACAACACGTTGCGGACGCCTGCACGCCTCTCGAGTTCAGATCTCTCCAACAATTCTGGGTTGACCGTGAGAGGTCTGCTTTGACCGGGAGAAATCTGTTTGACCCGATTTTTTTTTTCGGGTTTTCACATCCCTCCCTCCTTAAAAGAAGTTTCGTCCTCGAAACTTTGGTTACCTTGATTATCAAAAAGGTAGGGATATTGGCTGCGCATCTTTTCTTCCAACTCGCATGTGGCTTCTCTCTCGGTGTGGTTGGACCACTGTACTGTGACATAAGGAATCGTTCTTCGTAGTGTTCCGAATTTTTGTCCACGATTCTAATCGGTACTTCTTCATAGTTCAGTCCTTGGGTCAGATTTCCTTCCACAAGGAGTGGCCCTTCATCCAGAACGTGGCTAGAATCCGATATGTATCTTCTTAGTTGTGAAACATGGAAGACATTGTGGATTCTTGACATACTGGGCGGTAAGGCTAGTCTGTAGGCAAGTGTTCCGAATTTTTCTAAGATTTCGAATGGTCTGACATACCGGGGATTCAGTTTTCCGGCCTTATCAAATCGGACTACTCCTTTCATTGGTGAAACCTTAAGGTACACTTTTTCACCTACCTCGAAGTCCAAGGGTCTTGTCTTTAAATCTGCCCAACTCTTCTGTCGATTCTGGGCTGCCTTCAGTTTCTCCTTTATAATGGCTACCTTTTTCACTGTCTCTTGGACGAGTTCAGGTCCTGGATAGCCTTCTCTCCGACTTCATCCCAATATAGCGGCGATCGGCATTTTCGTCCATAAAGGGCTTCAAATGGTGCCATCCCGATACTGATGTGGTAGCTATTGTTGTATGCGAACTCTATAAGGGGTAGATGTTCGCTCCAATTACTATCGAAGTCTAATGTGCAAGTCCTCAGTGTGTCTTCTAGGGTCTAGATGGTTCTCTCAGTTTGGCCATCTGTTTGCGGATGATACGCCGTACTGAGGGTAACCTTACTTCACATGGCTTTTTGGAAGCTCTTCCAGAAATGAGATACGAATCTTGGATCCCTATCTGACAGAATGCTGGTCGGAACTCCATGCAGTCTGACGATGTTGTCCATGTACAACAAAGCTAGTTTATCCAAGCCGTAGTTCATTCTGACCGACAGAAAGTACGCGGATTTTGTTAACCTATCCACGATTACCCATATTCCATCATGGCCTAATCTTGTCTTCGGCAGACCTACTACAAAGTCCATGGATATGTTTTCCCACTTCCACTCAGGAATTTCCAGCGGTTGTAACAATCCTCCGGGTCTTTGATGTTCTGCCTTGACTTGTTGGCATACATGGCATCTAGCAACAAAATCAGCCACATCTCTTTTCATCCCATTCCACCAGAAGTGTTCTTTCAAATCTCTGTACATCTTTGTACTTCCCGGGTGGATTGAGAATTTGGATTTATGTGCTTCAGACATCACTTCCTGACGGAGGTGATCGACGTCGGGTACACATAGTCGTCCGTTCATCCAAAGGGTTCCATCTTGGTCCGTTCGGAAATCGGTCACTCTTCCTTCCTTGGTCTGTCCTTTCAGCCTCATCAAGTTGGGGTCTTGATCTTGCTTTAGCTTGACCAATTTCTAAGGCGTGGTTGGGCTGAGACTGAAGATAGTATCACCTTGTTCATGTTCTTCCGACTTAACGCATCAGCTACTTTATTTGCCTTTCCAGGGTGGTAGTTTATTGTCAAGTCGTATTCCTTTAACAGCTCGAGCCATCTCCTTTATCTCAAATTTAATTCCTTCTGGGTGAATATGTACTTGAGACTTTGATGGTCGGTGAATACTTCGCACTTTTCCCCATAAAGATAGTGCCGCCAAATCTTTAGAGCGAAAACCACCGCTGCTAGCTCTAGATCGTGGGTTGGATAGTTGCGTTCATGTGTCTTCAGTTGTCTTGATGCATATGCAATTACTTTGCCATCTTGCATGAGCACACACCCTAGTCCTTCTTTCGATGCATCGCTGTAGATGGTAAAGACTTTGTCCCCTATGGGCAGCGTTAGAACGGGGGCAGATGCAAGCTTCGTCTTCAGAGTCTCGAAACTTGTCTCACATTCTTCGTTCCAGTTGAACTTAGAGTTCTTCTGGGTGAGTCTAGTGAGTGGTAAGGCTATTGAAGAGAAGCCTTCTACGAACTTCCGATAGTAGCCGGCCAATCCCAAGAAGCTTCTGACTTCTGTCACCGTCTTAGGTGAGGGCCAGTCCATGATAGCTTCTACCTTCTTTGGATCCACTGATATGCCTTCTTCGGAAATTATATGGCCTAGGAATGGCACACTCTTCAGCCATAATTCACACTTCTTGAATTTGGCGTACAGTTGTTTCTCTCGCAGGGTTTGGATAGTTATTCGGAGATGTTCCTTGTGGTCTTCTTCACTCGATGAATATACGAGTATATCATCTATGAACACCACCACAAATTTGTCGAGGAATGGTCTGAATACACGGTTCATGAGGTCCATGAAGGCCGCTGGTGCATTGGTTAGACCAAATGGCATCACTGTGAATTCATAATGGCCATATCTGGTTCTAAATGCTGTTTTAGGAACATCCTCACATTTGATCTTTAGCTGGTGATAACCCGACCTCAAATCTAACTTGGAGAAAGTTGTAGCTCCTTTGAGTTGATCGAATAGGTCGTCAATTCTTGGTAGAGGATACTTATTCTTGATTGTGATCTTGTTCAACTCTCTGTAGTCGATACACAATCTCATGGTTACATACTTCTTCTTGACGAACAAGACTGGAGCTCCCCAAGGTGACACACTGGGTCGGATCTGCTTTTTGTCTAGCAGTTCCTGTAGTTGATCCTTGAGCTCCTTGAGTTCTGCAGGTGCCATTCGATAGGGTGCCTTGGATATTGGGGCTGACCCTGGCACTAGGTTGATCTCGAACTCAATTTCTCGATCAGGCACTTTTCCAGGTAAGTCATCTGGAAATACATCTGCGAACTCTTGCACTACTGGGATGTCTTCTATTTTGAGTTCGTCTCCTTCTTTTACTTCTTGGATCATTGCCAAGAAAACTTCTGCTCCTGGCTTCATGGCTGTCCATGCTTGGGCCGCAGAAAGTAGGGACTTTCGCTCCTTGTTCTTTCCATGATATATCAACTCTTCTTGATCGAGGGTTTGGAGCTTCATGCTCTTACCTCGGCAATCTACTAGCGCATGGTGCTTAGATATCCAATCCATTACTATGACGGCATCGAACTCGACCATGTTGAGTTGTATCAGGTTCACGAAGAATGGATGGTCTCTTATCGATAACTCGCAGTTTCGATGGATTTTATGTGTCTCGATGGTAGTATTGGTAGGAGTTGCTACTTTATAGGGTTCAGATAGGATTTCAGGCTCTAACCCTAACTTCTTAGCAAATCTCCTAGACACGAACGAATGCGTAGCACCACAATCAAACAACACATAAGCAAGCAGCTTGTTGATAGAAATGGTACCTGCCACCACGTCGCTGGCGTCTTCAAATTCTTCTTGTGTCATTGAGAACACGCGATCGTTGGGCTTGTCCTCTCGGGGCTTTGTCTTGTTCGGAGTCGTATTGCTTGATCCAGCCTTTGGACCTTGGTTCTCCGGACAATCTGCAATTCGGTGGCCCAATTTTCCACACTTGAAGCATGCACCGCTCTACCTGCGACAGTCTCCACTATGACGTTCACCGTAGGAGGAGCAAGTGGGCAACGTCTGGTTATTCGGGGTAGGAGCTGAGCCGCGGTTGTTGAAGTTTGGCCGCTTGTTCTTAGGCCCACCGTGTGAAGTCTGAGCATTGAGGGGGCGCTTGTTTTTGTTGTCCGTTTCCCACCTCTTTATGTCAGTTTCCGCTCGGATTGCAGCTCCCATTAAGTCTTCAAGACTCGTGGCTTGGTAGACTGCGAGGGCTGACTGGATACGGCTGTTCAGACCTTTCTTGTATCGTTGCATCTTTAGAGTATTATCCGCCATGATCGTTGGGACATAAGTGCCCAATGAATTGAACTTGGAGGAATACTCTACTACCGACATGTCTGCAGTCTGAGTGAAGGTTTCAAACTCGCTGAGTCGTTGCATTCTGACTTCCATGGGAAAGTATTGTTTCAAGAATGCTTCTCGAAACCTCTGCCATGTAATAACTTGTCCATTGGCAGTCATGGTGGGCTTGACTGCTTCCCACCATTTCCCAGCTTTACTGTCGAGGAGTGGTGTTACCACATCCACTTTGACTGCGTCTGGGACCTCCAGTAGTCGAAGCTGCATCTCGATGTTCTTCATCCAGGTCTGAGCAACTTCGGGGTCGTGGCTCCCATCGAAGGTGGGGGCTTTATTCTTGCGGAGGGACTCGTAGTAGAACTTCGTCTCACGAGGTGGAGGGGGAGGAGGAGTAGCTTGGTTGTTGTTGTTGGAGTTAACCAAACCTTGCAGAGTCATGGCAACTATGGTAGCAATTGCCATCAGGTCTTCTCTACTAAGACCACCTCCCGAATTGGAATTGAAGGGTCCTTCACCTCCATTGTTTCTATCACTTCTATGGTCTCCAGCCATATTCTGCCATAGGAAATCTTTACTAAGAATGAAGGTGTATAAATGTGAAAGGTCGAGAATAAGATATCTTGAAGGGCTAAGCAATTTATTTGAATAGAAGGATGAATTGAATACAAAGATAAAATATTTCCTATTCATCATCTATCTCTCCCTCGCCCAAAGGGATATCCTCAATCTCTTCCTCTTCCGGTTGTTCCTCCCATTTGTCATCGAATGGATCAGGCGCATCGTTAGATTCTTGGAGACCTTGGATTGTTTGGAGTAGGCTATCCTTCTCTTCTACCAGGGCCTCGATGATCAAGTGTTGTGCTTGCATCGAGTCTTCGACTTCTTGGATACGAGCCTGAAACTTCTAATGGCACTCCACATGGTTTGATTTAGCTTGTTATTTCTTAACTTTCATCTTTTCAATCTTCTTGGACATGCTAAGGCCTATCTCAGTCAGTCCGGCAATGACCTTGTGTGAGGCTTCTAAGGCTACTTGGGTATCTTCAAGTTCTTTCTTCGTGGTGGCCAATCCTCGTCTCTCAGTGGCTAATTGGGCTCTAAGGCACCTAATCGTGCGGCCTTGGTTATCGAGGGCAATCTGTTTCATACGGAGGGCAGTAGCAGCATGAGTACGTGGAGCAGAGGAGGCCATTCCTAAAGTCGGAGGTATTTCCAAAAATAGAAAGTTGTGAGGTTAATCCATAAACAGAAAATTCTAACCATAGGGATTTCAGAACAGTTGACGGAACTGAAATCGGAGTCCTGTACAAAACGTTATTGTATTTTCAAAAAAAATGGCAAAACGTGTTTTCGGAGGGCAGCACTGGTCTTTCGCCAAAATATGAAATTTGTCCTGAACCTTGAAAATTTCAGATTTGGTTTCCCAGCTGGATTATGAACCTGGTGAGCTTTGATACCACTAAAATGTCACGCCCCGAAACCGAGACTCATGACATCGGCAATATTAAATAATTATAAAATTGTAAAACATTAAGCCATCATAGCATAGCTCAAACCAGTCTATTATATATCCAAAAATAAAATCGTTTCTACATCGGAAAATCAGAGAAATTTGCGGAAGAGAAAATAATTAAATTACATCAACAAAGCTGAATCTTCACCAGCCCCAGAACTGTTCTTGTTCTTCTTCTTCTACCTGCTCTTCATTCTTATCTGGATGGAGAAGTAAGGGGTGGGTGTTTGGGGAAACACTCAGCAAGTGGGGGATACCATTCGAGCATAACAATTATACATATATATATATGACAGAATTCAGAGCAGAACATAATCAGAACAGACAGAGCATAACAGAGCAGAGCATAACAGAGCAGAGCATAACATAACAGATAGCACTGATGATTATTTCGTATCTATGGTTTACTGATCAGTCCCTAATTTTTACTCCTCTAAGGGGTCTAGGCCATGTGGTTACACCAAGTAACCCAGAGTACGGAATATTCCGTAGACCCATATTACGATAGCAAAAATCAGTGCAAACGGAGCTTGAAACGAAACACAGTGTAAGCATAGTATCTCAATGATTAAATCTCACACACCCTGGGAAGTGCTCCTAGTTCGAGCTGGTTTTCATTGTCTTCCCAGGTTCAATGTTATGCGTTTCTTGATTTTCTGTTTTTGAACTTCGCACAACTGTCATCTCTCTGTTTGCGCATTCTCCTTCTGTTCCATTGCGCCTGTTTATAAAGCCTCTGCCTGGATTTATCCGTTGGACAAAAAGTTGTAGCCGTTCTGAAAAGTCTTCTGACGCATATGTACTTTGTGTCCTTTGGCTTTTAATGCTTTGCAGGCTTTATTTGACTTGAGCTCCTTTTCATTAAATGCGCTGTAGCAACTATTGCTGACTTCTAAGCTCTGTGAACAGCGTATTTGACAATACATCAAATCAGTTTGATCTTCGCAATACGATCTCCACAATACTTGTGTTCAAACTGCTTTGCTCTGGGCTGGTCTCTGTATTTTGAGCTGGTTGCTGAACTTTGGGCTAGTCTCTACCAGCTGGTTGCTGAGCTGGCCTTTTAGCTGGTTGATATCAGCTAGATGATTCTTCATCCATCTTGATTCTATCTTTGTTCCAGCTTGCTTCTTTTGCAAGCTCTTAATCCGGCTGGGAAACTTTCAGGGAGGCCAAACTCCTTCGTTTAGGCCTCCGAAATTGCGTTGGTTTGGCACTCAATCACTGGTCTTGTTGTAACGACCCTCCTTTTTCTAATGAATAATTATAAGTTTTTGGGGTTCGATTGAAATACATAAAAATTTCAATCATTGGAATCGTGGTTCTCTACTACTACCTGGGTCGAAACGAGAATATTAAGTTTTTCTCATTCGAAGTGGAGAAATCTGATATGATAATAAAAAGAATGGTGCGGAAGTGTAGAAACTTGATATAGCAATCAAATCGATACATCTGTTTTTGCAATAAGGTCTGAAACAGATTTCTACAAAATAAATAACTTAGAAATCTGTCTTGATACAAAAGAACAGCAAAATATCCTGTATAGTACAAAATGTCCAAAAGAGGAACGATGAAATCTGGAACAGAAAGAAACTGTGAAATCTGATGTCCACGATAAACACATCCTTCCTTTCTGTTCATCTCCCTCCAGCTTCCTACTTTGAATTACCTGCACTCAATAAAACTAGTGAGCCAAAGGCCCAACAGGTAAAGCCTGGAAATAACAAGAGTACAAAAATACAATTGTTCTTAATTTGGTACGTACTGGAGTCTGAACTTTAAATATGCTTATGAATAAACAAGCGCATTACATGACTGAGAAATTTGAACATAAACGAAAGCATAAAACATGAATCAAATGATTGTTCTTAATTTGGTACGTACTGGAGTCTGAACTTTAAATATGCTTATGAATAAACAAGCGCATTACATGACTGAGAAATTTGAACATAAACGAAAGCATAAAACATGAATCAATGCTGAAAACATCTCCTTAAAACATTCTTAAGAGCTGTGATTAAAATCACACTTGTGCTCTTCATTCATTTTCTGGAATTATTACGACAACACTTTAACATTTGGTCCATTTCGTTTGATCAAACTCCTGATATCAGTCGTAGCACCATTGCTCATTTTTGAAGGGGTATATAGATCCGTCGATCCATAATCCTAATCCTTCCTTGGTTTTTGAAGGGGTATACAGTCCTTCGACTGTAATCCTGATCCTTCCTGGGGACCCTTTTTGTTGTCATAACTTAAAACATTTTCTAAAACATGTTCTGCTCTTTATTTCTTTCGTGAAATCTGTTTTCTTTCCTTTATACGTTTACTGGTTTTCTCTTGTCTAATGATGTTCTGGAACTGTAAAGGATTTCCTTGTAATGCTTGCAAAAATGAAAACTGAATAAAAATACTACTTGAATCTGTCAGTTGAATCGAATACATCTTTGAAATGATTCGGAAATGAATAAGGAATCTGAAACTATGCTTTCTGTCGTAATCAAAGAAGTATTGAAGAAGCAAAGGATGAAATCTGTTTTAAATGAACAGTAGAAATCTGTTTAGAATGTGAATGAACGAAATCTGTCAACATATATCATTCTTATGGAAATAAGGTTACTGTCAACAGCTATTGCAACAGTAGATATCTGGTGCATATGAACAGTAATTAGTTGCTAAAAGTAACGAACAGAATCTGTCAACAGATATCACTCTATAAGAAATGAACAGTAGACATCTGTCAACAGATATCACTTTCTGGGAAATGAAGTGAACAATATTTATCAACAGACCTGATGACGTAAGATTAAGACACCATGACGTAAGACTATCTTTCAATAGTTTGCAACTGATGAACCTAAAGAACAATGGTTTCCCTCGTCTGAAGAATTCAAAATATCTTACAAAATTTCTGGAAAAGATCGAATAAGCTACTTGTGAGCTACTTCGAGAAATGAATCATTGGAAAACTCAAGAACTTGCTAGATGAACATCATTAAACCATTTTCTAAAACATCTTTGAATCAAAATTACAGTAAACGTAACTTTTGCAAAAACAGAGCATAAACTTTCTGGTTTTCTTGAAGAACTGCCGTAGCTATCTTCCTTTCTTTAAAACCGTACATAATCATAAATACAGAATTGAATATATGCTTTCTATTGAGTGAGCAAGAACAGAGTTTACTTGCCTGATTTCTTTAACACAACAACGATAGAAACCAGTAACTTCCTGTGCACCGCCTGTTTCCTTTAAAATGTTTTGAAAGGACTTTGCTCGACTTCTTCAGAGAGAACACCGCTTAAAATGCTTCGATATGAAAGTAATGATGCATGAAGCAGCTTAACATCCTATTTATATGAGTTTATAATGTCTAAGGAAAGGATACACGTTTAATCAATATGCCAAAATTCACTATAAGCATGCTCTGTTTTTAAAATGAAAAGATGCATATGGGAACCGAGCAATTTTAGTTAAAACAAAGGATCCAATTGGCTTGCAGAAGTCACTAAACCTCTATTGTAATTGTATTCTAATATTAGAATTTCAACCCATAATAAAATGAAGGTTGAACATTGTGCAAAAGATGAAATCTGTACACACAAAATCATGAAATATGGTATTTAGCCTTTAACTAAAGAAAAGCTAAACAATGTATAGGCAGAAATCTGAAACTCGATCAATTCAAGAATCGAATAAAATAGCATTGTAATCCCTCAATCTCATATCTTTCTAATTGTGGACTTCTAAAAGATCTGGTCGTTACAATCTACCCCCCCCCCTTAAACGAATTTCGTCCCCGAAATTACTTACTTAAAGAGATCTGGGTAGTTCCTCTGCATATCAGATTCGACTTCCCATGTTGCTTCTCTTTCTGAGTGGTTTGTCCACTGAACTTTGATCATTGGGATTGTTCTGTTTCTCAGCTTACGATTTTCTTTTGCTAAAATCATTTCTGGAACTTCTTCGTAAGTCAAGTCTGGTTCTAATTGAATAGGTTCATGACTGACTACATGCGATGGGTTAGCAATGTATTTTCTAAGTGCTGAAACATGGAATACGTTGTGAACAGTAGACATCTGGGGAGGTAACGCTAAACGATAAGCTACTGATCCAACTCGTTCTAAGATATGGAATGGCCCAACATACCTGGGACTTAACTTTCCTTTCTTTCCAAATCTCAAAACACCTTTCATTGGTGAAATCTTGAGAAACACGTGATCTCCTTCCTCAAAATTCAGATCTCTTCGATGGATATCGGCATAACTTTTCCGTCTACTTTGAGCAATCTTCATTCTTTCACGTATTCTTTTAATAGCTTCTGAAGTCTGTTCTACAATATCAGGTCCTATCTCATTTCTTTCACCTACATCATCCCAAAGGATTGGAGATCGACATATTCTGCCATACAGAGCTTCGTATGCTGCCATTTCTATCGATGCTTGATAACTGTTATTGTAGGTGAACTCAATTAATGATAATTTAGAATCCCACCTCTCTGAAAAATCAAGAACACTAGCCCGTAACAAATCTTCCAGTATTTGGATTACTCTTTCCGATTGCCCATCGGTTTGAGGATGGAACGCTGTACTGAAAGAAAATTTCGTCCCTAAGGCTTGGTGTAAACATTTCCAGAATCTCGAAGTAAATCTGGGATCTCTATCTGATACTATAGAACTTGGAATCCCGTGAAGTCTGACTATTTCCTTGATATACAACTCTGCATATTTACTCAAATCATAGGTTGTCTTAACAGGAAGAAAATGAGCAGACTTGGTTAATCGATCAATTTTGATATACAACTCTGCATATTTACTCAAATCATAGGTTGTCTTAACAGGAAGAAAATGAGCAGACTTGGTTAATCGATCAATTATTACCCAAATTGCATTGCAACCCGAAGTTGTTCTGGGTAATCCTACCAAGAAATCCATTGTTATATTATCCCATTTACAAACAGGTATAGTAAGTGGTTTTAACATCCCTGCAGGTCTCTGGTGTTCCGCTTTAACTTGCTGACACGTTAAACATTCTGCGACAAATCTACAGATGTCACGCTTCATTCCTGGCCACCAAAACAGAGGTTGCAAATCTTTAAACATTTTTGTTCCTCCTGGATGAATTGAATATGACGAGTTATGGGCTTCGTTCATAATTTCATTGCGCAAATTATCAGTACGCGGTATCCATAAACGACTCTGGTATTTCGCAATTCCATCTTCCACAGTATACAAATTTGCTTCTCTGTTTTCATCTTGCTTCATCCATTTCTTGAGTTGTTCGTCCTTTGCTTGACCTTCTTTAATTCTATCTTTCAATGTGGATTTAATCGTAAGGGCTGATAACTTAGCATCATTTTCTGTGACGTCCCATTCCTCATGGGGTCACGAAGGAATAATAAAAAAAAATAGAAGGGATGAATGGAAGATGTCATAAGCTGTATCCCTTATGACTAAAATAAAAATTCGAAACGCAAACAACAAAATGGCGCCAAGTACTGAGACAGCTAAAACAATTTCTCATTATCAGATGTCAAAATGCAAAGTGCGATATTACAACCTCTGAAATTCTATATGAATTTACTATTGTTGTAATGGATCTAATACAGACTTAACAAAAGATCAAAAACAACAACCACTGCCGCGGAAACATCGGCCTTAGATAAACACAATCACCACAGCTGGTTCAACTACTGCCTCCCGCCTGCCCCAGCTCTACTCCACCTGCACCATTTTAAAACTAATGAGCCTAGGGGCTCAGCAAATAAAATCTGAGGATAACAAAATCACTTAATGCAGGCAGACATATGAAACATAGCATAACTTAGCATAACAGTTTAAAACGGAAATCATTCATCAGCTTCATAAACTTTCTTTCATTAAACTTGGAAATGGGGAAAAACGACCCAGATCCCATTCTTATCTTTTTGTGATTTATGGCTCGGAATTTCTACATTAGGCCCTTTTTCGTTTGCACTTAATCACATGATTACTGAATTCAGTATCTAGCATATAGCTCATATGAAAGGGCATCTGACACACAGTCAGTTGATCACCTTTCCCATATGAAAGGGAATCTGACACACAATCAGCTGCTCACCTTTCCCATATCGACCGTCTGCTATCTTTGCCATAAATCCTTAAATTGAAACATTCTTCCTTTAAACTCATAACTGGTTGAAATCAGGTTTTGAAATCATAGTTCGTGTTCACAGTGCTTTCGAAATTCTTTCTTTAAAATTTCTTTAAAACTTCTTTAAAACTTTTACTGAGTATCGGGTACACATACTGAACTTATCGCTGGAATAGAAACAGACACGACGAGTGGAACTATACTGGGAGACAAACCAGATCTTTACTGTTCACCGTTATCGCTAAAAGGATCAGCTGGTTGGTAAAGGAAACAATATCGTTATCGTAAAACAGCTGCAAGGATACTAACAGTGAAA
>KQ996487.1:228212-254156 GCA_001598015.1 Dorcoceras hygrometricum
AATCACTTTAAACCCGACTGCTCAGCATTTTATTTAAAATAACATCATCTTCTTTATCGAAGCACTCCGTAAAAGCTTTGAAACAGAAACATAACTTTGAACCCGTCATTCTTTAATTTTCTTAAACATGAACATAACTTATCGTTAACATAAACAAGCAACAATCATGCACTGGAACAATATATATATGCTTTAAAATGGCGTAGAAAAATCAGCCTTTACTTGCCTTTACTGCGAAACACAAGAGCCGCCGGTCTAGACAGGAGTTCTCCAGAAGCACCACCACGAGCACCTTGAAGTTTTTGGAGAAAAAGAGGGAAATTTCTGGACAACAATGAAACTTTCTTGCTTACCAAAAACAATCATATACGAGATATGATTTGTAGTAGGTATTAACACTCGAGTGGGCATGGAATTCTACCAACCCGTGTCCTTTTCAAAAGAATTTGTCAAATACTCCTTACCACTGTTTTGCATTTGAAAACTTTACCAGAACTTTTAAAAAGGAATTATTTTTGTCCAGTCGATGGCATTTCAAACCAAAAGCTGAAATATGCTCGTGTTTGTGCTCGGGCGACAGCTGCCTGGAAACCGTCCGCGTCATGCCTCAAGACAACAACTAAAAATCAACTCTTTAAAACAATTAAAATAAACTTAAGGCTGAAACTGCAATATCAAATAGACCCTTAAAATAGAAAATGCTCAAATATGTGTTCCTATGGATTTTTGGGGCGTTACATTTTCTTTTCTAAATATCCAAAGTTCTAATCGATTAATCTCTAATGCCAGAGGGATCTGAACTGAGATCTGCGCTAATCCAACACTCCTTCTACTTAATGCGTCTGCTACAACATTGGCTTTTCCTGGATGATAATTAATTATACAATCGTAATCCTTAACCAATTCAAGCCATATTCTCTGTCTCATGTTTAATTCCTTCTGGGTAAAGAAATATTTGAGGCTCTTATGGTCTGTGAAGATTTCGCATTTTTCCCCATAAAGATAGTGTCTCCAGATCTTTAATGCGAAAACTACTGCTGCTAATTCAAGATCATGCGTAGGATAATTCTTTTCATGAATCTTCAACTGTCTCGAAGCATAAGCGATCACCTTTCTCTCCTGCATTAAAACAGCTCCGAGCCCAGTCTTCGATGCATCCGTATAAATCAAAAAGTTCCCTTTCTCTGTTGGTAACGTTAGAACAGGGGCTTCCACTAACGCACGTTTTAATGTCTCAAAGCTGGATTGGAATTCTGGAGTCCAATCATACTTGATGTTCTTCTTAGTTAATGCCGTTAATGGAACAGCGATCTTCGAAAATCCTTCTATAAATCTTCGATAATACCCTGCTAGTCCTAAGAAACTACGGATTTCTGAGACATTATTAGGTACAGGCCAATCTCGAACAGATTCCACTTTTGAAGGATCTAATTCTATTCCATTCTTCGAAATAATGTGACCCAAGAATACTACTTTGTCAATCCAGAACTCACACTTACTAAACTTAGCAAACAATTGTTTATTTCTTAAGATCTGCAAAATTTCTCTAAGGTGTTCTTCGTGTTCGTCACTGTTCTTTGAGTAAATCAATATATCATCTATGAACACAATAACAAATATGTCTAAATAAGGTTGGAATACTCGATTCATTAAGTCCATAAACACTGACGGCGCATTCGTTAATCCAAAGGTCATAACTAGAAATTCAAAATGGCCGTATCTTGTTCTGAAAGCTGTTTTATAAACATCTGTTTCTTTTACACGTAACTGGTGATAACCAGATCTCAGATCTATCTTGGAAAATACTGCAGCTCCTCGCTATTGGTCGAATAAATCATCGATCCTAGGGAGAGGATATTTATTTTTAATCGTCAACTTATTTAATTCCCTATAATCGATACACAAACACATACTACCGTCCTTCTTCTTTACGAACAGCACTGGTGCACCCCAAGGTGAAGTACTGGGTCTGATAAAACCTTTATTCAATAAATCTTGAATCTGGTCTTTTAATTCCTTCATTTCCTTAGGAGCAAGTCTATAGGGAGGCTTCGAAATTGGAGCAGCTTATGGTACTAAATCAATAGTAAATTCTAATTCCCGAATCGGAGGTAAACCTGAGACATCTTCTGGAAAATATCTGGGAATTATTTTACTACATGTACATCTTCCAGTTTATTTTTCTTTTCGGGTTCTAAGGATATCACATTTACTAAGAATCCCTGACATCCACTCCTTAGACATTTCCGAGCTTTTATTGTTGATACTATCTTAAGAGCCTTCACATATTTACCAGCTTTGAAGGAAAACAATTTTCCATCTGGTGTCTTAATATCAACAGACCTCTGCTTAAAATCTATAACGTTTTCGTATTTGGTTAACCAATCTATTCCCAATATAAAGTCATATTCAAGCATAGGTAATACTATGAGATCTGCATAAACAATATTACCCTGCAATTCAAGTTCTACATTTCGAATCACACGATTGGTTACTATAAATTCTCCTGTAGGAACCTGAACACAATATCCTACTTCTATTTCTTCTGGTTTAATTGGTAATTGCTTAGAAATCTATCTGATACAAAAGAATGCGTTGCACCAGAATCTAGTAATGCTATTGTGGACATGTTAGCTACGGAAATCTTACCCGTTACCATCGTTGTATCTGCCAGAGCTTCCTCAGCAGTCATCACGTATGCCCTGCTGGTAATGAGTTGTTGTTGTTGTTTCTGAGGGCAACTTCTTGACATGTGGCCTGGTTTACCACAGGTATAACATACATTCTGTCCCTGAAGACATTGTCCCTTGTGCGTCTTCTTACAGGTAGGACATGGAGGCCTATTTCCTGTGTTAGGAATAGCATAAATTGGTTGAGCAGCAATTGGTCCCTTCCCTTTCGACCCTTGCTGGTTATTATTGTTCTGCTTCTTAAATTTCCTTATATCATTTTGCTGGAAAGCTTGCCTCTTCAATTGTCTTTCCTCATCAATTGCTTTCCAATCTTGCTCTGCCCTCAAAGCTTTGTTCACCGCTGCCTTGTAGTCTATTGGTTCTGCCAACCGAACATCATGCTTGATCATGGGCTTCAACCCATTGATGAAATGGCGAAGCTTGGCTTCTGCAATTGTCCCTATCAATGGAACAAAGTAGCATCCTCTCTCGAACTTGCGGATGTAGTCCCGCATCGCCATTCCTTCTTGTTTCAAGGTTAGGAATTCACTTTGTAACTGTTCCCTTACATCAACGGTGAAGTATTGCTCGAAGAAAACTTGTTTGAATTCTTCCCAGTTAAGAATTTCCAAGTCCACCGTCAACTTGGCTCCTTCCCACCACATCATTAGCATATAGATTGCACACCGGGGTCTTTCTAGTTCTGTTAAGTGTGGATAATCAAATATCACTTCCATGTATTTATTTCAAGGTTAGGAATTCACTTTGTAACTGTTCCCTTACATCAACGGTGAAGTATTGCTCGAAGAAAACTTGTTTGAATTCTTCCCAGTTAAGAATTTCCAAGTCCACCGTCAACTTGGCTCCTTCCCACCACATCATTAGCATATAGATTGCACACCGGGGTCTTTCTAGTTCTGTTAAGTGTGGATAATCAAATATCACTTCCATGTATTTAATCCAGCTTTCTGCCACCAGGGGATCGGTTGTGCCAGAAAATTCCTGAGGTCGCTGCCTCCTAAACTTCTCCTGTGGATCTTCTCTGGGAATTATTCTACTTGAAGACTGACCATTTCCACTAGAGGTTTGGTCCACTAATCGCTCTAACAATTGAGCCATGCTATTGAGGACAGGATTTAATCCTTCTGATTCATTGTCCTCTTCTGAATAGCTTCTTCTTCCTCTACCTCTTCCTGACATATCTGTAAAAAGATAGCCCAAATCCACCACAATTCTATATGAGAGATTACCTTATGCTAATACATGAATTAAAACTCACAAATTTTGAAGTAGCTGGAGATATCTGCTCAGACTGGAAGTTTGTTTATCTCAAGAACCATGCTCTGATACCAACTGTAACGACCCTCCTTTTTCTAATGAATAATTATAAGCTTTTGGGGTTCGATTGAAATACATAAAAATTTCAATCATTGAAATCGTGGATCGCTACTACTACCTGGGTCGAAACGAGAATAATAAATTTTTCTCATTCGAAGTGGAGAAATCTGATATGATAATAAAAAGAATGGTGCGGAAGTATAGAAACTTGATATAGCAATCAAATCGATACATCTCTTTTTGCAATAAGGTCTGAAACAGATTTCAACAAAATAAATAACTTAGAAATCTGTCTTGATACAAAATAACAGCAAAATATCCTGTATAGTACAAAATGTCCAAAAGAGGAACGATGAAATCTGGAACAGAAAGAAACTGTGAAATCTGCTGTCCACGATAAACACATCCTTCCTTTCTGTTCATCTCCCTCCAGCTTCCTACTTTGAATTACCTGCACTCAATAAAACTAGTGAGCCAAAGGCCCAACAGGTAAAGCCTGGAAATAACAAGAGTACAAAATACAATTGTTCTTAATCTGATACGTACTGGAGTCTGAACTTTAAATATGCTTATGAATAAACAAGCGCATTACATGACTGAGAAATCTGAACATAAACGAAAGCATAAAACATGAATCAATGCTGAAAACATCTCCTTAAAACATTCTTAAGAGCTGTGATTAAAATCACACTTGTGCTCTTCATTCATTTTCTGGAATTATTACGACAACACTTTAACATTTGGTCCATTTCGTTTGATCAAACTCCCGATATCAGTCGTAGCACCATTGCTCATTTTTGAAGGGGTATATAGATCCGTCGATCCATAATCCTAATCCTTCCTTGGTTTTTGAAGGGGTATACAGTCCGTCGACTGTAATCCTGATCCTTCCTGGGGACCCTTTTTGTTGTCATAACTTAAAACATTTTCTAAAACATGTTCTGCTCTTTCTTTCTTTCGTGAAATCTGTTTTCTTTCCTTTATACGTTTACTGGTTTTCTCTTGTCTAATGATGTTCTGGAACTGTAAAGGATTTCCTTGTAATGCTTGCAAAAATGAAAACTGAATAAAAATACTACTTGAATCTGTCGGTTGAATCGAATACATCTTTGAAATGATTCGGAAATGAATAAGTAATCTGAAACTATGCTTTCTGTCGTAATCGAAGAAGTAGAAGAAGCAAAGGATGAAATCTGTTTTAAATGAACAGTAGAAATCTGTTTAGAATATGAATGAATGAAATCTGTCAACAGATATCATTCTTATGGAAATAAGGTTACTGTCAACAGCTATTGCAACAGTAGATATCTGGTGCATATGAACAGTAACTAGTTGCTAAAAGTAACGAACAGAATCTGTCAACAAATATCACTCTATAAGAAATGAACAGTAGACATCTGTCAACAGATATCACTTTCTGGGAAATGAAGTGAACAATATTTATCAACAGACCTGATGACGTAAGATTAAGACACCATGACGTAAGACAATCTGTCAATAGTTTGCAACTGATGAACCTAAAGAACAATGGTTTCCCTCGTCTGAAGAATTCAAAATATCTTACAAAATTTCTGAAAAAGATCGAATAAGCTATTTGTGAGCTACTTCGAGAAATGAATCATTGGAAAACTCAAGAACTTGCTAGATGAACATCAATAAACCATTTTCTAAAACATCTTTGAATCAAAATTACAGTAAACGTAACTTTTGCAAAAACAGAGCATAAAATTTCTGGTTTTCTTGAAGAACAGCCGTAGCTATCTTCCTTTGTTTAAAACCGTACATAATCATAAATACATAATTGAATATATGTTTTCTATTGAGTGAGCAAGAAACAGAGTTTACTTGCCTGGTTTCTTTAACACAACAACGATAGAAACCCAGTAACTTCCTGCGCACCGCTTGTTTCCTTTAAAATGTTTTGAAAGGACTTTGCTCGACTTCTTCAGAGAGAACACCGCTTAAAATGCTTCGATATGAAAGTAATGATGCATGAAGCAGCTTAACATCCTATTTATATGAGTTTATAATGTCTAAGGAAAGGATACATGTTTAAGCAATATGCCAAAATTCACTATAAGCGTGCTCTGTTTTTAAAATGAAAAGATGCATATGGGAACCGAGCAAGTTTAGTTAAAACAAAGGATCCAATTGGCTTGCAGAAGTCACTAAACCTCTATTGTAATTGTATTCTAATATTAGAATTTCAACCCATAAAATCCCTCAATCTCATATCTTTCTAATTGTGGACTTCTAAAAGATCTGGTCGTTACACTTGTACTCTGTACTTGATCTGCGCTTGAGCCATTCTGCACTTGAACATTCTGCTCTTGAACTCTGCTATTCTCTTTTTCTGCGCTTGATCTTCGTGCTGCTCTTTGCATCAAGCTGGTGAACTAGCTTGATGTTTCCTGCATTTCTGGAAGTAAACAGCTGAATCAACTTGGGCGTCCCCTTACTGTTCCAGCACGATATCTTCGACCAGTCTAGCACAGGCGTTCCCTCACTGTTCCACTTTGGATATCTTTACGTCTCCCCCAGTCTAAGAAAGCTGTGCATGTCAAGTAGAGCATTAGTACAATAGAAGCAGATTTCGTGTGAATCAAAACTTAGATTCTGATCTGTAAAACAGATCCAACAACAACCCCACCGTTCAGCTCAGGATCTAAGTTGTTCTTTACCAACAGCCAGTCACACGCTCAAATCTCACTACTCAGCTCTGAGTACTGCTTCGGCACCAAAACTGAAATCCAGCTATGACCCATAACTCAAATCCGACATCAACTATCACGGTAGCAGGTCAGTTCACGCAAACTCAGCTCAGCTACGCTGCTCATTGCTTCCAAAACACTTGGGTATACCCTGCACCACTCTAAACTGAATCCCCATCCGATTTCTCACCGAATTTACACACTTCAGCAGTACAACATCACTAGATGACATCTATGCTAACACATTCCATTCAGCCCATCTATGTTGATCCAGCTCAGGACTCAAACTTGCTATTCAGCTCAAAACTATTCTTCCCAACCAGCTCAGACCAAAGCTGGTCTCGATTTAACATCCAAATCCACCAGCAGATCTCTAATCTGGTACCAGCGTACACTGTAATTGCAACAGTTAACCTCAACCAGCTCGCGTGAAAACCTGCAACCAGCTTTCAGCAAAGCTGACTCCTATCAACCCGAATCATTAAGCTGAAACATCTCTACTGATAAATCCTCAATCAGCTCTGATTAGCTTAGTTAATCCGTGCCTGGAACCACACTTCAAACCAGTGGTAATCTGCATTGAAACCCAAACAGCTGGTAATATCAGCTTGGCACGAAAACCTGGACCAGCACGCCTCACCAATAACTTCCCAAGCTGATATTCTTACTCCGGCCTACCACAGAAACTCCAGCAACTCTAAAAAGCTTGTTTTTCTAAGATCAGCACAGGCCGCTAAACTAGCTCGCAGCCATGCTGGTCTTGTCTGAAATCCAAAACAGCTTCCTTCATCACCAGCTTAGCATGAAATGAAGGAACAGCTTGCATCCGATCCGGTCCAGCTTGCGTAGCCAACCATCACGCTTCTAAGCTGGATCTCCCAAGCTGCGTATCCAACACACTTATCTCAAGCAAACGCGATTCATTTTGCACTCCTAGATGGTCCATCTCAATCCATGCTCCCTAAGCTGGTTAATCTTGATTAGTTATCCACTAATCTGGACTAATTAAGCTGTTAATGACCTCGGCTAATTACAGTCCTCACATTCTCCACCACTAAGAAGAATATTTCGTCCTCGAAATCAAAGCACAAACAGATCTCATCAGAAAAACATCAGCATGAATGGAAGGAAATCAGTACTCACATCGATGAAAACACCAACTTATCCAAACGGGTCCTCCAATTCTCAGATGTCATCTCCTCTTCCATGCTAACTCCACTGTACCATAACCAAAGGTACTGTCTTATTTATCAAAAACTTCTCTCTGTTCGGAATCCTAATTGGGAAATTCTTGTAGCTCAGGGTAAAAATCTGCTCTACTTCATCGGTTCTTAGCACCTGGAAAGGATTTGGCTCATAATTTCTCAGCATTGACACATGAAACTCCTCATGCATCGACGAAAACTCTGTCAGCTACTGCAATCTATATGACCAAAAATTCAATCCGCTCAAAAATCTTCCAATAGACCGATGAATCTGGGAGCAACTTACCCTTCATTTGGAACTTTTCCAAAGCTACATACTCATCCAAGGACTCTTCTCAAGCAGATCACACAAATTGTCCTTGAATTCCTTCTGCTCAGCTTGTGCGAACCGATACAGAACTCTCCAATCGGGTCAGCTTCTAGCACCAACTTCCTGCTGAATTAATCTCTAGCCACAGATCTAGGAATCTCCTCTGGAAACTTCAGGGAACTCTTGGACCATCAGGATACCAATCCATTCTAGCGTTTTTCAGGGGATTCGTATAGAACATAAATCATGAACCCCTAGTTCTCTAGCGACAACAGCTGAATATTTCCAAGGAAACCCAACTCATCAGCTGCGCTAGTTCATCCAACTTAGCAACACAATCCAGCACTACCTCACGGGGCACGAAACTCTCACCAGCGGGGTATCAACAGACACAGCATCACACAGTGGGGTAGAATCAACCAACACTTATGCATAACCATTTCAGAAAAATAATCTAGTGTCAAGTTCTTTTGTCAAACATAATTTATGCAGAACAATTAAAAGTTAGTACCTGCAATATCCCCTCCGAGCATGTCATCATCATGCTCCCTTCTCAAGGCATTCACCTGAGCCCGCTGTTGTCCCGAGTACTGAGATGGAGGGGGTCCTCTGAATCTGGACGCCTCCGGATGCTGAAATCCTGATCTCTGGGGTTGAGCAAGGTGATAAGAACTCGGCAAGGAATATCCACCCAATCCTTGTTGCTGCGACAGATTAAAACGTTGTCCCCGAACAGGACACACTCTCGCATAATGTCCAACCTGCCTAGAAACAAGGAAATCGCCCTGAATTCCATGACACTTCGAAGTCAAATGCCTACCTCCGCTTTGACCACACAAATCTACTCTAGAGATACCTCCTCCAGAGCTACCAGAACCAGAAGAACCAGAACCCGATCTTTTCTTGAACTGCTTTCCTCTAGGCTTAAATCTCTGGTGACTCGACGAATGCGGCATCTGAGTAGGATGAAAAGAATACATCCATTATGGTACCGGATGAAAACCTTGTTCATCTGTTGACTGAACTTGAGTCTGTGCTTCCAAGAGACTCTCCTCTATGTGTACTGCCCTATCCATAGCCTCAACATAGGTCAAAGGAGAACCAGCTAACACCAACCGAAACAAATATGGTCCTAAGCCTTTTAAAAATTTGTTCCGCTTCGTCCTATCTTGGTTAGCAACATGATGGACATACGAAAGTAGAGAGCAATACTGTCTAGCAAACTCCGCTACCTTCATATTTCCTTGCACCAAGTTATCAAACTCCCTCTCCTTGGTGTTGAAACATGATTCTGATGTGTACTCTTGGTGAAAAGCTGTACGGAAACTCTCCCAAGAGACCACTACACCCATCTCTCACATGGCTCGGGAAGCACCCTTCCACCAGCGTTGTGCATGTTCTCTCAACTGAAGGACGACCAAATTCAGTCTCTTCTCATCAGAATATTACACTGTATCAAACAGTTCCTCCATATGCTCTAACCAAACCTCGGTCGTCAGACCACCCTGAGTTCCAGTAATCGTAGGAGGATTCATCCACTGAAATATAACTAGAACCAACTCCATCTCGTTAACCTGTCGAGTCGGATGTTCCACCTAATCCTCAATGCTAACATCAACTCTTGACTCATTCAACCTCTGCCTAGCTGCGCTACCTCTCCTCGGCGGCATCTAAAGGCACTCAAGGGTAAGCAAAAAAGCAGGTAAACACATAGTCAAGCACAAACAACAGATCAATCATTGTGCCTAGGCTCAAGTGTGATAGAAAGAATCGAGTTTATCCCAGTTTAAGCTCTGATACCAAAATGTCAGGCCTGATGCTCTTAATACCACAAAAAACACACAAAAATGCGGAAGCTTAAAAGTGATTAAAATTTTCTTTTTCGGCCCGAACTAAAAGATAGTTCTTCAAAGTATTTAATACTCAAAATACAGACTTTAGCTCCAAACTCAAACCAAAAAATCTCAATAAACATCACAGTATACATATATTCAATCCACGGTTTAAAATCACAATATAGATACACAGGGCATCCCCTGGTACGAACTGAATATAAAATATACATAACTGGGAAATTGATCTCGCCTAAGGGGCTTCACCAGTCGATGCATATCTACGCCCAGTTGATCCACCTGAAACTCCTACAATGGTAAAACATCCGACCAAAGCAGCCCTAAAGGAAAATATACGAGATCAAACCTCAGTACGAAGAGCAACATGTAACAGCTATCATATACCTATGCAACATATCATATCATGTCATGCATGAGTACTGTCAAGAAAATTGGAAATCAAGGAACGGAAAAGACTCATCGACTGTCCAATCGATCGAAACATAATCCGTCGTGATTCATCAATCCTCATAGCACAGCAGACTCCGCTGGCTATCAAATCTCTGTAAATCGTCGGAATTCAAACTCAGCAACATCCGTCGGCAATCGCAACTCAGTGAAAGCATTGGATTCTTGAGGCACGATAGACTCCGTCGGCCAATCCCAATCTCAGGCATTCATTTGGTCTCAAGGAATCCAAGCTCTATGAATGCGTGCATGCAATGTCAATCAAATAAAAGCAGTATGCAATATATCATAAAATCACAATCATCATCTGTATAAAATCACACACAGGTATAAATAGCACAACTCAGGCTCTACCATGCGATACTATACATGGCGACTCCGCACACAGCTACCACACAACAGCATACTACTCATCACACACACACATCAGTCAAGGAAACACATCACGTAAACAACTCAAACATAATATGTTCTCATGTTCATTTCAAGCTGTAGGTACAAGCTCAATCCGTACCTTTACTAAAATCTTACCACAGAGCCTCAATCCAAGCTCATGGCTGAAACACCAAGCTAGCTGCCCAAACCCTAGCGCTCGGCCAACAGCTCCGGGACACCAAAAAAGGTCAAAAACTCAAGAGAGCTACGGATCTGCAAAACATCTACATGAATCAACATCGATTCACGCTCAAGAAGCTCACGGCCTAGACCTCAAAGGTCAGCCAGCTCAAACTCTGCTGCTAAGCTCAAACCTTAGCCAAATAAAGACATCTAAGGGCTGAAATCAACACTAGGAAATTCAGTTACCTCAAACGAAGCTCCACTCAGCCGAAAAGTGCTAAAATTTGAACACTTCAACTTCCCGTCAACTCCTCTATTCCGGCAGCTATCGGCCTCCAAACTGCTATGAGGTTAAAGCCCTCGAACAGACTCTTCCAGCAGTAGCACCCTTGCTCAAAACCAGCCAGCCAAACTCCGGCAATCGGAAGAAGAAGCTATCGGGTGAATAGTGCTAGTGTTTCTAGAGTTATCGAGAGAAGATAAGTATCAAGAGGTGTAGAAAATGACTAAGTGTTGGTCAATGGTCAAATAAATATATCACGCTTAGCTTTATCGGTCTGATTTACAGTGCCCTCAAATCGATTTAACTCTCTGCACTGTACCAGCTTACGCACTTCAGCTCAGCACACATATCTGTCCAACTCGGGCATTTCTCGTACCAGATCAGATCATATACCTAATTTCAGAACACCTAGAACCTCCCTAAGCTGATACCATCTTACACTCACACCTGGAATCCCAAAGCTGTTCACTTAAAAGCTGTTGTGCCCAGAACAGCTTACGACAGACGACTCCTTCAAGCCAACGAAGCAGTTCTGCTCAGATCACATCTAAAATGCCTTCGGTCAACTTAGACCCCGAAATTGTTCCATCTTAGGCACGCAGACACCACTTAGCTTACGCACCAATAGATCACGGCCTCAATAGCTCAGCTCTCACGCAACTATCAGCTTTCACTGTCCAGCTTGAGCGTCCAGACCAGCTCAGAGCATTCAGCTAATCTCACGGAGTGATCCTTACTACAATCTTCTCCAAGCTGTACGTATAAATCAGCTTACGGCCAGGCTGATGACTTCAAACAGCTCAGGCACTACCCACGATCTGTCCACTCGATTCAACTCTAATCTGAATCAAATTCATCTCTCATGCACTAACAGCTCTCGTGTACCACTCCAGCTCAAGAGGAATAAAATTAGTTCACGCCTGAACTGACCTTCACTAACGGCTTTCATCCAAAGCTGAAACCAAAGAACAAGTTTAGTCCAAAGCTGGAAGCCACGAACAACTCTTGTCTAACCTGTGCGTCATCATCAGCTTTTACCCAAGCTGATTTCACCAACCAGCACAGCTCAGCACCCATAATCTGGTCCCTCAGCTCAAGGCATCTCTAAGCTGATACCAGCTTAGATTCACACGGAAAATCTCTGAGCTCTTCACCTCTAATATGTCGTCCTCAACAGCTCACATCAGAAACTCTAGCCAGCACATGTGAAGAAATCCAGCTCAGAGCTGTTCCACCCAGATCATCTCGTGCCCGGTCTTGGCCTATGTCAATTCCGATGGTTACCAAAAACTTACACCAATTCTCCTAAGCTGATCACAAATACACTGTTTCTGCTAAACAGTTCACACTGTTGTACTTCGATCAGCTCACAGTATTCAACACAGCACCCTTAAACATATCAGTTTACAGGGTTCTAATCCAGATTATAGGTAAACTGTCCAGCACAACCTCACCGTTCAGCTCAGGATCTAAGCTGTTCTACACCAACAGCCAGTCACACGCTCAAATCTCACTGCTCAGCTCAGAGTACTGCTTCGGCACAAAAACTGAAATCTAGCTATGACCCACATATCAAATCCGACGTCAGCTATCAGGGTAGCAGGTCAGTTCACGCAAACTCAGCTCAGCTACGCTGCTCATTGATTCCAGAACATCTTGTGTATACCCTGCACCACTCTAAGCTGAATCCCCATCCGATTTCTTACCTAATTACACACTGCAGCAGAACAACATCAAGAGATGACGTCTAAGCTGACAAATCCCATTCAGCCCATCTATGTTGATCCAGCTCGGGACTCAAACTTTCTGTTCAGCTCAATTCTATTCTGCCTAACCATCTCAGACCAAAGCTGGTTTCTATTTAACATCGAAATCCACCAAAAGATCTCTAATCTGGTACCAGTGTACACTGGAATTTCAACAGTCAACCTCAACCAGCTCGCTCGAAAAGCTGCAACCAGCTCGCAGCAAAGCTAACTCCTATCAAACCGAATCCTTAAGCTGAAACATCTCTACTGATAAATCCTCAATCAGCTCTGATTAACATAGCTAATCCGTGTCTGGAACCACAATTCAAACCAGTGGTAATCAGCACTGAAACCCAAACAGCTGGTAATATCAGCTTGGCATGAAAACCTGGACCAGCACGCCTCACCAGTAACTTCCCAAGCTGATATATCTCTAATGGTTAATCATTACTCTGGGCTTCAACAGAAACTCCAGCAACTCTAAACAGCTTGTTCTTCTAAGATCATCACAGGCCGCTAAAACCAGCTCGCACCCGTGCTGGTCTTGTCTGAAATCCAAAACAGCTTCTTGCATCATCAGCTTAGCATGAAATGAAGGAACAACTTGCATCTGATCTGGTCCAGCTTGCATAACCAACCAGCACGCTTCTAAGCTGGATCTCCCAAGATGCGTATCCAGCACACTCCGCCAGGGTACAATCTCAAGCAAACGCAATTCAGTTTGCACTCCTAGCTGGTCCATCTCAATCCATGCTCCCTAAGCTGGTTAATCTCGATTAGTTATCCACTAATCTGGACTACTTAAGCCGTTAATGACCCCAGCTACTTAAAGTCCTCACATCTTGAGCTCGAGATTGAATTACATTATGAATTGTAGACAGAATCGGAGGTAGGGCGACACGATAGGCTAATGTTCCCACTCTGTCAATGATTTCAAATGGCCCTGTGTCTTTGGGTGCTAGCTCCCCATTCCTCCCAAATCTCATCACATCCTTCATGGGAGCTACCTTACAAAGACATGGTACCCGACTGTAAACTCCAAATCTCTCCTCCTCTAGTCTGCGTAACTTTCTTTCAGCTCTGCGAGGTTTTCATCCTATCCCTGCTCTGCAATACTGTAGCTGTTATCTGCTGAACAATTTCCATACCCAACTCCTCTTTCTCACCCACCTCATCCCAGTGTATGATCTACAGTTCCTCCCATAGAGTTCCTAATACGGTGCCACTCCGATGGAGTACTGAAAACTGTTGTTATACGTGAACTCTACTAGATGTAACTTTGCTTCCCAACTCCCCTGGAAATCGATGGCATAAGCTCGCAACAAGTCCACTAATATCTGAATCACTCTCTCGGTCTGCCCGTCAGTTTGGAGATGAACAGAGGTATTACACTGTAATTTCATCCCCAATGATGAATGAAGGCTCCTCCAGAATGCAAAGGTGAAACGAGTATCTCTGTCAGATATGATCGAGACTGGTGTCCCGTGTAATCTGAAATTTCCCGAATGTATAACTCTGCATACTGTGTCATGGTGAATATGGTCTTAACTGAAAAAAAGTGTGCTAACTTGGTGAGTCAATCCACAATTACCCAAATGGAATTCAAACCCTTAATTGTCCTCGGTAATCCCACAACGAAATCCATTGAGATGTTCTCCCATTTGCACTCAGGAATAGGGAGTGGTTTCAGCAATTCAGCGTGTCTCTGATGTTGCTTTTACCTGCTGACAAGTCAAACATTAGGACACAAAACGATTAATATCACGCTTTATGCCCGGCCACCAATACAACTGCTGTAGATCCTTATACATTCTCATGTTTCCTGGGTGGATAGTATAAGGTGATGCATGAGCCTCTGTCATGATCAACCATCTCATTACATCTGTAACTCCCAGAAATCCATAAATCCACAAATGTAAAGTTTATAATTTTGAGGAATCTATTTGTAATTTTATTGCCTATCAGCTTTCATCTGTGATGATTCTGTCAGCTTAGGAGCATGGTTGCAAGAGCTGACCGGTCGAACAAGACAAGCTCTGTTCGTCTCTAAACTGATTTTTATTTACCCAATCGGTTCGGTCCAGGTTTTTGTTTTAAAAGCAGAGTAGCAATTTTAAGAATAGCAACACTTTAAAAGAATCGTGTTTTCAATCAACATGACTTTGAAATTTTTGTACAAATACTTGCAAAATCACCATTCATCCGTGTAACACCCCAGATTTAACGACTGTCCTCACTATACCAGCAATGTTCTTTCCAGCATGTTTTGTCCTCACTCGCACGCACCCTGGAAACTTCCCAGGAGATCACCCATCCCATAATTTCCCCAAGTCAAGCACACTTAACTTTGGAGTTCTTAAGTGATGAACTCCCAGAAAGAAGATGCACCTTGTTGGTATGAGTAATACCAATTAAATTCGATAAGCCTACCTCAACTAACCTCAACTACATCTATAAATTCCTAGTCTCAGAATCTTTCTCATTCAGATGTGGGATCGTTTATTCATGTGCCCCTTGCTTAGAAACCTGCCAGAAGCCGCTCATTGTCCGTGCAACCTCTTAGCATCGGCAATCATCCTCGCCCCCTTTTGAACCCCGGACATCACACGCCCACCAGCTTCCGCTTGATTCGTCCCCGAACCACACCATACTAAGAGAGGTCAGCTCTAATACCAACTATAACACCCTAGATTTAACGACTGTCCTCACTATACCATCATTGTTCTTTCCAACGTGTTTTGTCATCACTCGCACGCACCCTGGAAAACTTCCCAGGAGGTCACCCGTCCCATAATTTCCCCAAGTCAAGCACTCTTAAATTTGGAGTTCTTAAGTGATGAACTCCCAAAAATAATATGCGCCTTGTTGTTATGATTAATACCAATTAAATCTAATAAGCCTACCTCAACTAACCTCAACTACATCTCTAACTTTCCAGTCTCGGAATACCTCTCATTCTGGTGTGGGATCGGTTCATTCATGTGCCCCTTCGCATAGAAGCCTACCAGGAGCTGATCATTGTCCGTGCAACCTATTGGCACAGGCAATCACTCCCCGCCCTCTTTGGAGTCCCAAGCATCATAGATGAGGTCACGACGCATGTAGGAGTCGATGCTTTTTTGTTGAGGATTCATTTCTCACCTTGGTGCGTGGATATCATATGCTATCTGAGAAGATAATAGTGTGACAAATCTTTGACCATAGTACTATATGTGCTTTAGGTAAATCGGTTTATATAGTAGCACATGCGATGTCAATATTTGATCTCCAAGATGTATGCATGACTATCGAATCTCTAGCGACTCTCGATTTACCAATGATCTTTGTTTCGGTCGGGATATTTGAGATGAAAGGATCATACTGTACATTAAACATGAATAAATGGTTCTTTCAGGCACTATCAATGATACTTAGGGGATCATGGGGTGATATTAATCTTTACCATGGTCCGATGGGTAAGTCCGAAAATATGTTTTCGGAGTCACAAGGAGTTGTGAGCCCATGGTTAGCTGTATCATTGAACCATTGAAGGTCACACAAGTATCGGTTTCTCAACTCCGGTACAGAAATGATACTCAAAGTGTTGAGTATAGTAGGAGGAATGGTAGTCTGAAAAATTGTCTTCAAATCATAATGTACAATTTTAGAAACTGTGCAGATAGGTCCAATCTGATCGTAGATCGGGATTAAGATGACACCACTATGATAGACTTGAAACCAATTGCGATGGTATTGGGCCAGGCCCGGACCCATTAACCTGGTTTAAGACCATTAAATATCTATAAATAGGGGCTTATTGGGAGCTATTCAGTAGCACAAAGTTGAGAAACTGACTCACTTCCTTACCTCTTCCCACACTTGACCGCCCCTCCTCCCGCTGCCACCTTAGCTAGCCGACCCAATCGCCGTCTTCACCCGCCGTTGGACCTAGTTCTTGCCGTCTTGGTGAGGACATTCCGTCCATGAAACTTTTGTTGTTTTTCCAGTGAAAACCAGCAAAGGAATTGAGATCCTGGTGGTGGACCGGATTATGTGTTGTTTGAGTTAAACCTTTGAAGGGCCACCTCCCTCTACGGACTGGTCGGAACCGGGTGCCAAGTTACCAAAAGTAAATATTCTAAACATCCTATGCATGTTTAGTGTTCCATTTATTCACGTATGAGCATTCCCGGTCACAAATTTTAAACTTCCGCCGTACCCCTGGAGCGAGATTCGGATCCAGCATTGTGCCAACAGTGGTATCAGAGCTTCAGGCTCGGATCGGTCATACGTGAATTTCATTAAAATTGTATCAACACCTCGAATTTTCAAAAAAATAAATTCGGACATGCCATTGTATGGCCGTTGCGCGCACGTCTCGCATCCCGTGCTCGCATGTCACGTATCCCGTCATGCACAAGTCATGCCCCATGCCCATCTCGTGGCCATTGCTCACTTGTTGCGTGCATGCTGTGGCACGTATAGCACGGCCATGGCGCACTTCGCGCACACTCGTTGATGCGGATGTTGCACGCCCGTTGCGCACACCACGCTCGGATGCCGCAACGTCCTGTCTGACCTGATGCGCGCCTACCCCTAATGCGTGGCATGAAGCACCTATTGCGGCACGCGTGCGACTGCGTCGACGGTGGTCCAGCAGTTTTCGGTGGTGGCTTCATGTCAGAATTCTGGGCCGATACATGCTATCGGGCTTTTTTCGTAATTTTTGATGAAATTTAATTTTCCCTCTTTAACTTAATTGCTAATGAAAATAATTATTTTGATGCAATTAATATGAAAAAATATGATTTTATTTATAAAATATGATTTTATTTATAAAATATGATTTTATATTTAAAATGTGATCTTTTTGGATAATAATAAAATTTGATTTGATTAAATTATCTTATTGTTTATTTATGTCAATTAATTCGATTGATAACATAAATAAAGCGATTATGGGATGATCGAGAGCCATGTCCAATGTGTTAGGTGTATGCTAGGTTTTACATTTTTTGTTGTAAAATTGTTGATATCATTTTAAAGTGGACTGATTTATGGTACGTTCCCACCTCTTTTTAATTTATCCTTATTTTTCAAGGATATTTAAATGTAAATATTAGACTTAATGGGAGATAAGTTTGAAGATGCTGGAGATGATGATCAAATATATTGAAGATCGAAGACATGTAAAACTAGAAGCTTATGTAATAGGATTGCGTTTGCATACTGCATGTTACCTAGGATTGGACATATACCACGGATCGTATAGTTCTCGATTATGGATCATCCATATTATATATATGATATATATGTTGTTGAGTCCGCAAATATTTTAAATATGATTTAAAGTTAATGAGACCAACATTAAAAAATAAAATACCCTATTTAAAATGTGATTTAAAATTTAAATCAAGATTAAATTTTAATGCTTAAATGAAAAGAACTTAGTTTAATGATAATTATCAAGTCATGTGACAAAACATAATCTAAGAGAGTCCTTCAAACACCGGTCTAAAAATGTCTTGTACCGGTTGGGCTCACTGAAGGGAGTTGCTTTGTCTTAGGAAGTTGGTTTTTAGCGGGCGTTAGCCCCTTCAATGACCTGGAAGCACTCTTTGAGAATGTTAGTTCAAAGTTTCTCAATTGATCATAAACAAAGTTTATTCGATAAGATCATGAAGATAAGAGAATTTAAATAGTTTTTTAAAATTTCCTACCTTCCATCAACGGTGGGTGTACGTTGATGCTATCCCTCGGCGTAGCCTGGCTCATATTATTAGGGGGCGTGTTTGCTGGAACACTGTACACGCCATTGACACTTTCTATGAGTTGGATGGAACTCCCATGACGTTGGCTCATATTATTGGGGGACACCGTCCATCACAACTCAACATTGATGGGTCATCTTGACACGTGATAGTAATCAACATCATATTATTTGCCCTTACTGTACGAGAGGTGAATACATGGGGGTTGCACCTGTTGTAATTGAGCTCTACCTTTTGAGAATCATGGTTGGATGATATTATTTGGGACCATGATTTATTTTTTGTACTCTGTGTACCCACTAAGAAAACTGGCTTTCCTGATTTCATTAGAGGGTGGTGAAATTGACAAAATAGTGGGAGGGTAATTCATAAAACTAAATGACCATGTTTTATGTCTTAGTAGATTATTATGAATAGTCATTGATGTATGTCTATTTTCAATTAAGTATATTCACCATGACTATGCGTGATCCATTATCATTGATTCTCGATAATAACAAACTAAATGGAGAGAACTATCTTGATTGGTTACGGAACCTCAGGATTGTTCTGGTCTCGAAGAAACTAGTATATGTACTAGATGAATCTGCTACAACAGAAGCATCTGCTGACATCAGCCCTAGGGAGCTGAAGAATCTTGAGACATGGTGGGACCATGATCTCAAAGCCAAGTGCTATATGTTGGCATCTATGTAAAACGAACTGTAGAGGAGGTTTGAGGAAGTTGTGCATACTGCTGAATTTCATCAGCACCTCAAAGAACTATTTGGGAAGAACCTATGAGCTAAGAGGTATACTAATACCAAGGAACTCATGATGAGCCGCATGCGAGAATGGACTTCGGTCCATGAGAATGGGGTACGCACGATTGAGCTCATTGAGAAGTTGGTGAGCCTTGATCTCGAACTTCCACATGAGCTGTCTATGGGTTTTTACTTCCCTCTATTCCGCCTGCGTTCATAGTTGTGTGGTTAACTTCAACATGAACAAACTGGATGCCAGTCTTGAAGAATTGTTCAACATGTTGGTCGTGTTGAGGGAACCATCAAAGGACAAACATGTTCTCCTGATGGGCTCGTCTTCCTCTGCGAAGAAGGGACCCATCGGCAAAGGAAATAAGCATTCTTCCCAGTCAAAGGGGGCACTGCCACCATAAGCCAAAGGCAAAGTATTTCAAGCCGGACAAGTCTGAGGGCGTTTGCCACCACTGCCACTAGCCTGTGTACTGTTAAAAGGAAACGTGATAATCAAAACCATGCACAAATATGGCACGCTAGGCTAGGTCATATATCCCTAAGAAGGATGAACAAGTTAGTGGGAGAGGAGATGTTTGAATTGTCTGACATCAACTCCTTGCCTACTTGTAAGTCTTGTCTAAAAGGAAAATGACTAATACACATATTTAGAGGCAAACCTGAGCATGCACGTGGACTGTTGGATTTGATCATGTGTGCGACACTTAGTATCGATACTAAGTATAGGCATACCTACTTCATTACCTTTACCGATGACTACTCGAGGTATGATGTATTATGTTTAATGAATATAAATCTGAGTCCTTTGAAAGGTTCAAGGAATTCAAGAATGAAGTAGAAAACCAATTGGACATAAATATTAAATCTCTTTGATCTGATCGAAGTGGCAAATACTTAAGCACAGAGTTTTGGATTATTTCAAAGAGAACGGGATTCTCTCTCAGTTAACACCTCCAGGGACACCACTGCTAAATGGTCTATCGGAGCATCGTAAACGAATCCTGATGGACATGGTTCGATCTGTGATGATCTTTACTGATCTTCCACTTTTTTTTGGGGCTGTGCGCTCGAACGGTGGTATTTTTATTGAACAATGTTCACACTAAAGCAGAGAATAAGACTCCATATGAGATATGGATGAGAAAACTGCATAGATACTTGTACTTTAGAATTTAAGGATGTCCTGCTTACGTAAAGTAGACAGTGAGAGATGTTAGAAATAAAATTTAATTTTTGGTGATAACAAAAACAATAAATCGAACAGATTACAGCCGAAATATGCAGATATGAACAGAACAGCTTATGATGTAACAGACCAGCTCAGAGAGTGTTGATCAGCTAAGAGTGGTCAAATCAAATTAGAACAACGGATATCAGCTCAGAGTATGTCAAATACTTTAAGGCTGTCAGGCCTCGTGCTCTAAACAGAGTAAAACATATAAACACATGCGGAAGCTTATCAAAAAGCGGGTAAAATTTTTTACGTTTAGGCCTGACGGTTTAAAACATATAATTTAAAATACAAGAATACTCAAAATACGATCCCAGTTTAAAATCCAACAACAACTGAATCCGTATAGCATAACAACATCCAACGACAACATGTATCAGACTCCAACTACGGAATACAATAACGAAGCGCAGGGCGCCACGACCAGTTGTAAAACCTGGGTATCCTGAAAACAACACAAACAAGGAAACAAACCAAGCCCCAGAGGGACATGGGGTCAAACCCCAGTACGGAGAGCAAATAAAACAGCTAAGGAAATGCATAAGATAAGATGCAGATGCTATGCATGAGACACCGGATAACAACAGAAGGCTCAACCAACAAGGGAGCTAAGGAACTCAAGCACAGCTCCAAGAATCTGCAACAACAGTGGCCACGGGGTGTGTTCACAGTGTGGTATTGAGCCACTCGCCGTGATACAACACCCGAATACCAGATGCATCAAACAACTCGACCTGCCGTTGCATCGCCCATGAACTGTGGTTGTTAACCACTCGGCGCATGGTGGCTAACGATCCCAGCAGGGAGATGAGAGTGCGGTATTGCCGCTCGCCCTCGCATCCTGGTAAGAATCAACAACAACAATACAATATACGAACAATGGCTGCAACGACAATATGAATGCAATAGGGGAAATGCATGTATGCATAAACAGAGCAACTAAACAATCAACAGAATCACGTATGCACACAGCATATCCACGGCACTGCACCACAGCCATCTAGCATTCAATCTCACGCAAATTCCCAGCTACATCAAGCTCAAATCCTACCTTATACTTTTGTGCAACAATTATCACAAACAGGGTTCGAGAGATCTGGATAGCAACCTTCTAAATACACAACACACAGATCTCAAAAGCTACACGAAACTCATGGCCAATTACAGAATCTCACGGCTGGGAGCTATGCTCAACCAAACCAACGACTAATCTCAACAACACAACTCAGCAGGGTGCTTAATTCGAGGCTAGGAATAGATCTCATCACAAAAAGGAACGAAGTTCTACCTGTACGATACCACGCACAACTAAGCAGCAACTTCGCGTTCCTCAACTAGCCGATCACAGCCTCCCAAAGTGGTATGGAATGATAGAGTTTCGCAAGACGAGTCCAACGCAACCTCAATTGTCCAAGACGATGGCCGGAATCGACGGAAATCACCGAATAAAATCAACGGTGAACAGTAGCCTAGGGTTCGAAACGAAGAACGAATGTCGGGGAAAATATTCTAAGTATGGGATCTGATATCTCAATCGAAGACAAAGTCTCCCTATATATAAATCCCGTAGCTACTAAAATCTGTTTTAAACAAATCCACCGACAAAAACCAGCAGGCACAAACAACCAGCAGGTGCAAAGAAACCAGCTGCTGAAATCTCAAACCACGCTAAACAAAACGACGACGCATTAGCCTACGTCATCCAGTCGCTAGCTACAGCGAACAGTAGCCTAGGGTTCGAAACGAAGAACGAATGTCGGGGAAAATATTCTAAGTATGGGATCTGATATCTCAATCGAAGACAAAGTCTCCCTATATATAAATCCCGTAGCTACTAAAATCTGTTTTAAACAAATCCACCGACAAAAACCAGCAGGCACAAACAACCAGCAGGTGCAAAGAAACCAGCTGCTGAAATCTCAAACCACGCTAAACAAAACGACGACGCATAGCCTACGTCATCCAGTCGCTAGCTACAGTAACCACCACTAGCTGCAAGCTACAGTAGCGAACAAATCTCTCGCAGCTGGACAGCCAGGCGCTGGTTCAAAATACAAAATCTGGAACAAGCTGCAACATAAAAAATGCAGCGTTGCAACTAATCAAAACGGCGCCGCATTGCCACGTCATCAAATCTGGTACTCTCGCGCAATACCAGCCGCAAGCTACAGGAAAACCAGACGCGAGCTACAGGAACGTTGACCAACGTTGACATCTGGAAATCAATTATGCGCATCGACTGGTTCCTTAGCTCTAGCCAAAACGACGACGTTTCCTCCTCGTGCTAAAGTGATGTTGACTCGCGTTGACATCTGCCTCGACTGGACAACCAGTAGACACACGCGACCAGATCTCACACTAACGCTACACCAAAACGACGTCGCTCCAACTTATTCAAATGACACCGTATCCAACGCGATACAAATTCACGCTAAGGCAACTGCTGATTTTTACAAACGCTACAAAATCTCTCCAATACGACGGCGTTTCACTATGCAACCAGCTTTCACCAAAATCCAGCTTTCACCAAAAACCAGCTTTCAAATTCAAAAACACGAAAACTCCCAGAATTGATCCAAATGCTATTTCAGACCGAAAATGCAAACCAAACATACAAACAGAGATCCAAACCACCAGAAATCTCTAAAAACCGATACATTCCAACAATTATCCCTAATACAAATCCAGGTCTCACATTTCTCCCCCACTAAAAAGGATTCCGTCCTCGAAATCAACACAACAATTCTGAAACCAGATACAACAGCAAGATACAAAACAAAACTCGCCTAACACAGGCCAAGAGTTCAAGATAACTGAGCAAACATATAACAACAACTAGGGACGAAATACAACCAAAAGCTACAAACTACTGGAAATTTAGCTCAACAGCTACTCAAACAGATGTGGCCACTCGCGCTGCATCTTTTCTTCCAGCTCCCAAGTAGCTTCTTCCCTTCCATGTTTGCTCCACTGCACCATTACCAACGGAATGGTCTTATTTCTCGTCTCTCTTTTCTGCCGAGGATCTGCAAAGGATATTCTTGATAGCTCAACGACTGATCTAGCTCAACCTCGTTAGTTCCAAGCACATGAGACATATCTGGCTCATACTTTCTCAACATGGAAACATGAAAGACGTCATGAAGAGAAGACAATTCTGGCAGCAACAACAGCCGATACACTAAAAGGGCCAATTCTCTCAACAATCTCATACGGACTGTTAGAACAATATTTTTATAAGTTTTGGTGATAACAAAAATAAGACAAGATAAGTTGGACAATCGGTTGTCGCAGGAGTATATTTATCTACAGTAACAAATTCAGCAGTTGGAGCTTTCGTGAGATTTCAGCAGATGGTATGAGATCAGCAGTTGGACAGATTGAGTAGTTCAGCAGATAGATTCTTCAAGAGCAATCAGCAGATGTTGTCTCGACCAGCGAGTTCAGTTTTGTGTTTTCAGCGTGTTTTGCTACAGATTGCTTAACGACAGCGTTTTGATAAGTTGGAACGACGTCGTTGGAGTGCACTGTTTCGTTTCAGCAGATTTCAGCAGATACTTTGTTGAAGAAGTTCAGCAGTTGGTTAAGTCTATTTGTTGAAGATTGCGATACGACAGCGTTTGGTTTAGTTGGAACGACAGCGTTTGGATTGATTCAGCAGAAGCGTTTCTTTTGACAATCCAGCAGATGCTCTACCTGTTGTTTTTCAGCAGATATATTTCAAAGATAGCAAAACGGCGTCACTTGATTAAGTTGACACGACATCGTTTTTGCGAAAGGAATCAGCAGATGGAAAAACGCATATGCATATCAGCAGATGAATTCTTCCAAGCGTTTTTCCAGTCGATGTTTTTGACAACGACGATGGATTTTAGTGCTGGTTTCCAAAGTAATTTCAGGCGCAAGTTCAAAGTATTTCAAATATGATCATTTGCTCTTAAGGAAAAGATTTGTTGGATCGTACAGCTGCCTGGAATGAAGGGAACAAGTTAGGTACTATTTTGGGTGAATAGTACAGTGTACAGTGGCCGTTTCTCTATGCTTGCACAAAAATGGAAAGAAGACAAATTGGCTCTGTGGATGAGCGTTTGACCTTGCAGTGGAGCAGAGATTACGGTGTACTATTTTGGCAGTAATTCAAACGGGATTTATTTCCTTTGGAGAGTTAATGTTACCGTTGCAATCGAAGACTATAAATATCAGCAGCGGTGATTGAACAACAACTTCGCTCATTATCTTTGCTGTAACGCTGCCAAAATCAAAACAGAGCTTTCACTTCGTCGATATTTCAAAAAGCTCAAGACTCGAAGAACTTTACATTTGATCTTCATTAGAAAAACATTCGAGTCAATCTTCTGGTTGTTCATTGTTGAAACCAGAAGATATTTACAGTCTCTTGTTTCGTGTTCTCATTGTTATATTCATTGAGTCTGTAAACGAACTGTCTGTTCAAAGAAGTTCGTAAAACGTTCAAAATCTTGTAAACAAAAAGCTCAAGACTCGAAGAACTTTACATTTGATCTTCATTAGAAAAACATTCGAGTCAATCTTCTGGTTGTTCATTGTTGAAACCAGAAGATATTTACAGTCTCTTGTTTCGTGTTCTCATTGATATATTTGATAGAGTCTGTAAACGAACTGTCTTTTAAGAAGTTCGTAAAACGTTCAAAACATTGTAAACCAGCAGCGAAGTCTGCGTCAAGTTGTGTTGTAAAGCGCTAGGAGTTCTCGTAGCTGCGGGTTACGGGAGCGGGTGTTTGTAGAAAGGCTACACACATCAAAGTCTTTTAGTGCTACCTTCCTTGTAAAAATCGTTTTAAGGTTTCGAAAATTTTAAAATACTAAGGAGTTCATTCAACCCTTCTGAACTCCTATTTGCTTAGTGATCCTATTTCCGGGACCATCAAGTGGTATCAGAGCGGGTTATCTCATCTCAGGAACAATTATCTTTGCGTTTTCATCATATTAATATGTCTACCTCACAACATAAGATTCCTTTGTTTTACAGAGACGAATATGACGACTGGAAGATTCGCATGCAGGCGCATCTTGCTGCGATGGATGATGAGATGTGGAACGTTAT